>PVIU01011401.1:0-64993 GCA_004026605.1 Ondatra zibethicus | reverse complement strand
TAAGAAACAAGCAGGTGTGGCTATACTAATATCTAACAAAATCGACTTCAAACTAAAATCAATCAGAAGAGATGGAGATGGACACTTCATACTCATAATAGGAAAGATGCATCAAGATGAAGTCTCAATCCTGAATATCTATGCTCCTAATATAAAAGCACCCACATATGTAAAAGAAACATTACTAGAATTCAAAGCACACATCAAACCCCAGACACTAATAGTAGGAGATTTCAACACTCCTCTCTCACCAATGGACAGGTCAACCAGACAGAAACTTAACAAAGAAATATGAGAACTAACAGATGTAATGAATCAAATGGATTTAATAGATATCTATAGAACACTCCACCCAAACAGGAAAGAATATACGTTCTTCTCAGCATCTCATGGAACCTTCTCGAAAATTGATCACATACTTGGTAACAAAGCAAACATCCACAGATACAAAAAATGTTGGAGTACGGTGTCTTATCAGATCAACATGAAGTAAAGTTAGAATGTAACAACAATTCCACCCCCAAAAGCATACAAATTCGTGGAAACTGAACAGTCAACTACTGAACCACTCCTGGGTCAAGGAAGAAATAAAGAAATAAATTAAAAGTCTTCATTGAATTCAACGAAAATAAAGAAACAACATCCACTAACCAATGGGACACTATGAAAGCAGTGCTAAGAGGAAAGTTCATAGCACTTAGTGCCCACATTAAGAAAACAGAGAAAGCACACATTAGTTACTTAACAGCACACCTGAAAGCTCTAAAATAAAAAGAAGCAGACTCACCCAGGAAGAATAGAAGACTGGAAATAATCAAACTGAGGGCTGAAATCAACAAAATAGAGACAGAGAAAACAATCCAAAGAATCAATGAAATGAAGAGCTGGTTCCTTGAGAAAATCAACCATATTGACAAAGTGTTATCCAAACTAATCAAAAGGCAGAGACAGAACACTCAAGTGAACAAGATCAGAAATGAAAAGAGGGACATAACAACAGACACTGAGGAAATTCAAAGAATCATTAGGTCTTACTATGAAAGCCTGTATGCCACAAAATTGGAAAATGTATAAGAAATGGACAGTTTTTTAGATAAATACCACATACCGAAATTAAATCAAGACCAGGTGAACAATTTAAATAGACCTATAAGTCGCAAGGAAATAGAAACTATCATCAAAAACTCCCCCCCCCAAAAAAAAGCCCAGGACCAGATAGTTTTAATGCAGAATTCTACCAGAACTTCCAAGAGCTAATACCTATACTCCTTAATGTGTTTCACATAATAGAAAAGAAGGGTCATTGCCAAACTCTTTTTATAAGCTACAAATACCCTGATACCAAAACCACACAAAGATGCAAACAAGAAAGAGAATTATAGACCAATCTCACTTATGAACATTGATGCAAAAATTCTCAATAAAATATTGGCAAACTAAATCCAAGAACACATTAAAAATATCATCCATTATGATCAAGTAGGCTTCGTCCCAGAGATGCAGGGCTGGTTCAACATATGAAAATCTATCAATGTAATACATCACATAAATAAACTGAAAGAAAAAACCATATGATCATTTAATTAGATGCTGAAAAAGTATTTGACAAAATTCAAGACCCCTTTATGATAAAGGTCTTGGAGAAATTAGGGATACAAGGATCATATATAAGTATTATAAAAGCAATATATAGCAAGCCGACAGCTAACATTAAGTTTAACAGAGAGAAACTCAAAGCGATTCCACTAAAATCAGGAACAAGACAAGGCAGTCCACTCTCACCATATCTCTTTAATATAGTGCTTGAAGTCCTAGCAATAGCTATAAGACAAAATAAAGAGATCATGGGGATTAGAATTGGAAAGGAAGAAGCCAAACTTTTGTTATTTGCAGATGATATGTTAGTGTACATATGTGACCCCAAAAACTCTACCAAAGAACTTCTACAGCTGATAAATACCTTCAGTGAAGTGGCAGGATACAAAATCAACCCAAGAAAAAAAATCAGTAGCCCTCCTATACACAAAGGATAAAGAAACAGAGAGGGAAATCAGAGAAACATCACATTTCACGATATCCAGAAAGAGCATAAAGTATCTTGGGGTAACACTAACCAAGGAAGTGCAAGATCTATTTGACAAGAACTTTAAGACCTTGAAGAAAGAAATCGAAGAGGATACCAGAAAATGGAAGGATCTCCCATGCTCCTGGATTGGTAGGATCAATATAGTAAAAATGGCAATTCTACCAAAGGCAATCTATAGATTCAATGCAATCCCCAATTCTTCATAGACCTTGAGAGAACAAGAACTAACTTTATATGGAAAAACAAAACAATCCTATACAATAAAGGAACTTCCGGAGGCATTACCATCCCTGACTTCAAACTCTATTACAGAGCTACAGTAAAGAAAGCAGTTTGGTATTGGCATAAAAACAGAGACGTTGACCAATGGAATCGAATCGAAGACCCGGATATTAATCCACAAACCTATGAACACCTCGTATTTGACAAAGAGGCTAAAATTATACAATGGAAGAATGAAAGCATTTTTAACAGATGGTGCGGGCATAACTGGATGTCAACCTGTAGGAGTATGAAATTAGATCCTTACCTATCGCCATGCACAAAACTCAAGTCCAAATGGATTAAAGACCTCAATATAAATCTGACCACACTGAACCTGATAGAAGAGAAAGTGGGAAGTAGCCTGCAATACATGGGCACTGGAGACCACTTCTTGTGTAAAACCCCAAGGGCACAGACAATAAGAGCAACAATGAACAAATGGGACCTCCTGAAACTGAGAAGCTTCTGTATAGCAAAAAACACAGTGATTAAGACAAAAAGTCATCCTACTGAATGGAAGAAGATCTTCACTGACCCCACATCAGACAAAGGTCTGATCCCCAAAATATATAAAGAACTCAAGAAATTGGACATTAAAATTCTAAATACCGCAATTAAAAAATGGGGGAATGATCTGAACAGAGAATTCTCAACAGAAGAAGTTCGAATGGCCAAAAGATACTTAAGGTCATGTTCAACTTCCTTAGTCATCAGGGAAATGCAAATCAAAACAACATTGAGATACCATCTTATAACTGTCAGAATGCCTAAAATCAAAAACACCAATGATAGCCTATGCTGTAGAGGATATGGAGTAAGGGGAACACTCATCCATTGCTGGTGGGAATGCAAACTTGTGCAACCTCTTTGGAAAGCAGTATGGCGGTTTCTCAGGAAATTTGGAATCAACCTACCTCAGGATCCAGCAATACCACTCTTGGGAATATACCCAAGAGAAGTTCAATCATACTACAAAAGCATTTGTGCAACTATGTTCATAGCAGCATTATTTGTAATAGCCAGAACCTGGAAACAACCTAGGTGCCCCTCAATGGAAGAATGGATCAAGAAAGTGTGGAATATATACACATTAGAATACTACTCAATGGTAAAAAATAATGACATCTTGAATTTTGCATGCAAATGGATGGAAATAGAAAATGCTATCCTGAGTGAGGTAACCCAAACCCAAAAAGATGATTATGGTATGTTCTTACTCATTAGTGGACCCTAGCCATAAAACAACAGACATTAAGCTTATAGCTCACAAACCCAGAGAAGCCAAATAGCAAGGTAAACCGAAAGAAAAACATATATAGATCATCCTGGAAATTGGAAGCAAACAAGATTGCCAGGCAAAAGTTGGAAGTACGGGGGTGGGGATAGAGGTGGGGGTAGGAAGGGTTGGGTAAGGGGAGAGGGGGAAGGAGAAGGGAAGGTCTGGGGATAGCTTGAGGGAGTGGGAGGGTGGAGATGGAGGAAAGGTGGATATTGAAGAAGGGAATAAGATATCTACATTAAGGGAGTCATTTTAGGACTGGCAAGAAACTTGGCTCTAGAGGGGATCCCAGATGTCCACGGGGATATCCCCAGCTAGGTACTTGGGCAGGAGAGGAGAGGGTGCTGGAACTAGCCTTGTCCCATAGTCACATTGATGAATATCTTGGTCACCACCATAGAAATTTCATCCCATTGATGGAGATAGAGACAGAGACCCACATTCACATCAGAGCAATGGACTGGGTTCCCAAGGTGCAGGTGAAGAGCAGAAGGTGGGAGAAGATGAGCAAGGAAGTTAGGACTGTGAGGGGCTGGTCTACCCACTGAGACAGTGTGCCTGAACTAATGGGAGCTCACCAAATCCAGCTGAACTAGGACTGAATGAGCATGTGATCAGGATGGACTCTCTGAATGTGGCTGCCAATGGGGGCAGACTGAGAAGCCATCAACAATGACACTAGGAACTATATCTTCTGCATGTATTATCTTTTTGGGAACCTAGTCTATTTGGATATACACCTTCCTAGGCCAGGATGGAGGAGGTAGGGCCTTGGACTTCCCACAGGGCAGGGTACCATGCCCTCTTTTAAGGAAGGAGGGTAAGGGAGGAGGGGTGGGGGGAGCAGGAGGGGTCTCAGAGAAGGGGAGGAAATGTAAATTTTTTGAATGAAAAAAAATAAAAGAATATGAGGAAAAGAAGGTAAAAAAAAGAACCAGAATCCATCAAAACATATCTTTCATTGTATGAAAAAAAATCACAGAATAACTTCCATCCTGTAGTAAAATATTTTCAAGACTAATAGTTATCAGAAAACAAACATTTAAAATATATAAAGAAATATTATATTAAATAGAAAAAACTAGAAAATGAACAGGAGACAAACATTTTGCTAAAATTTATATGAAGATGGCTAGTAACTACCCATTATGGAAATGGAAATTAAAAACATAATGAAATATAATTATATATTTATACTGAATATGTCTATTACTGAAAATTGCAAAAGGCCAAGTGCTGGTGCAGATGCTGGGAAACTTGGACAGTCTTACACTGCTGGTGGGTTGGAGTGTACAGTCTGGTAGTTTATTATAAAAATGGTTATTTTATAACCAATATATCCAGGAAGTGTACTCTTGAGCTAGAGAAATTAACACATGTTCATAAAAAAAACTGATGTATATATAAGAACCTCCAACTGGAGGCAATCTGGATATTACTCAACAAATAAAGAGTAGAAAGAATTAAAACAAAACCTTTATCACATCCATATTGTGGAATATTACTTTGCAGGAGAAGAAGAACAAAGCCAGTTATGGATGCATGTAGCACTTTGAATGGATTCTTATGGAATTACAGTGAGTGAAAGAGTAAGCCACAAAAGAACATGCTGTATATTTGTTTTACGTACATCTTCAAAATGACAAAATTTCAGAAATAGAAGTAGTATTAGTGGTTCTCAGAGGTTGGATACTAGGGAGTAGACACAAAAAGACGGAGTCTTGACAATGACAGGACTCATTCTACCCATGACTATGACAGTGGCATATGGTAATATTCACATGATAAAATCACATAGAATATGGCACACATACACACAGTTGTACTCTCTCACACACACACACACACACACGTGCGCGTGTGCACGTACACACACATATATAGATCTATAATATTTATGGATTCTCTGAGTGTTTTATTATAGTTACAATACTTCACTATAAAGTGAGATTGGGTGAAGGATACAGGGTATGTCTTTGTTTTTCATACAACCATAAGGGAGTTTAAAATTGCTTCAAAATAAAGTATCCAATTAAAGAAAAGTGGATTATTTTAAGTACAAAAGCAGTTTTGGCATCAAGTATTCATGAGTTAGAAGTGAGCCAAGAAGGTTGGTGAGACTCCAAGAAGGCCATGTACCCCAATATCCTCTTCAAAGAGAATAAAATTGAAAGAAACCCAGCTGTGGAATCATAGTGCACAGAGTATTATGAAAAAAGAAAACAGGTTTGGGTGATAACCATATCCAGTATGCCACTAAAAGATGCCTTCCCAGCAGAATTTGAAAATACGTTTGTCACCATTATTTTTGCCTTTCTGAATAGGACATTTATATTGCAATTATGTTGCCCTTTGATCCCATTAGATATTGATATTTTGGTCTCCCCAGTACATGTCTGAATTCACAATAGTCACGTATTACCCCTTCCCCTAAAAAAGAAACGTGAGACCTTGAATCCTGGAATAGGACTTTGAGTTGATTCTCAAAAAGATGTCATCTAGAGGGTATGTAGCTTGAGTCTGGTAGTAAGAAGGGATGATATATAATTGTTAGGCTCACTTTCAATTCATTTCTCACCCTTTCAGCCTTAGGTTAGGGTGTGCTTTTCTGCCTTCTTGAAACTACTAAGAAACTGTGAGGAAGGCTTTAAAAGACAGTGCACAACTCACTAATTACCTTTTACTTCTGCCATTGGTGTAGGAGGGCCTTCTGACTTTGTGTTGCTTTCATTGATTAAATAAAGAAACTGCCTTGGCCTATTGATAGGGCAGAAATCAGGTAGGCAGAGTAGACAGAACAGAATGCTGGGAAGAAGACAGAGAGAGAGCCACTATGGAGTCGCCAGAGTCACACATGCTGAATCTTTACCAATAAACCACGTCCTCATGGTGAAGACAGATTAATAGAAATGGGTTAGATCAAGAAAGGGAGTTGGCCAAGAAGAGGCTAGATATAATGGACCAGGCAGTAATTCAATTAATACAATTTCTGTGTGGTTATTTCAGGGCTTAAGCTAGCCAGGCTACCGGGAGCCGGGCGGCCAGGACCAAAAGCAGGCCCGCTCTCTCCTACTACATGCCATAAGACTCCATAATTTTCAAATACTCCCAGAGAGCCTGTAACTTAATTTAAGCTTATTAGCATTACAATGAATGACAGATCATCAATTTTGGTTAATGTGTTTGTTACTGCAACATTAGCTAGTTCATTCTGACTGATACACTGTTCCCAAATAACATACAGTATCTCAGAACAAACAGGTGGTTATGAGCCACTGTCTGGGTTTTATATTTGCTTTGTTTTTCCTGGTAAACTGACTATAAATGGCATCCCTTTGTCAAAAAACAAAAAACAAAAACAAAAAAAAAAGAACCTGGGAAGAAGCCATTTGTTTGATTACCCATTTCTCATATGGTCTAAACTTGACAAATGAAATGCTTTGCTATGATGCTCTACTTCACAGCTGGTAACATAGAAACTGTGCTATGGGTACAATGGCAGCAGCATACATTTTTACAAGAAAAATGCTGGTAAAGGTAGAAGGATGCTTGGTGCCAATGACCCAGTGACTCAACAGAAATAGTTACAGTTGGGACTGGAAAGATTCTCAGAGGTTAAAAGCACTGGTTGCTCTTTCAGAGCTTTGAATTCAATTCCCAGCACCAATATGGTGGCTCACAACCATCTGTAATGAGATCTGGTGTCCTCTACTTGTGTGCAGGCATACAGGTAGGAAGAACATTGTATACATATTAATAAAGAAATTTAAAAAAGAAACAGTTGCAGTTTCCTTATAGCACTGGTTTCAAGATGATGGTTAAGTGCTGCTATACATTGTTCTTAATGTTTTCTGAGCTTGATTCAGTGACTGTCTCAGATATGCTGCAACTGCCCAGCATTTTTGAAAGAATGTCTTCAACGTTTGACCAACTCACATTGCCACTTATTGCAGGCAATGAAGAGGTCTGACTAAGACAAACAGATGTAGGTATTATTTCTTGATACTGGCGGCGTTGAGGTGATATAAATGGGACAAACTCTCCTTTGAATTCTGAGTATTTCATTTGAAACAGCATAAAATGTAATTGCTTAAAGAGAAAAAATTAAAAATCCTATACAAAGAGATTATTGAATTGTCCTAGGTCACAAATGTTCAAAACTATTTTTCTTAGCTAAAGAAATTGCTTAATATTTTTCATGTGCCCTAAAGTAGACTTTGTCAGTGTTATAATTTTACCATGGAGAAGCTAGCCAAAAGCTAGTATCAGTGTTTACAAAGATACTTGCTTTAAATGGTCAAAAGATAAATAAACAAAAATTCTTCACTTTGCTTCAACATAAGAAAAGGAATACCTGAGAGAAAAAAAAAATTAACTTTGAATCAACTTCGCAGTGTTTCCTTTTCAGAATGATAACCCTAGTTGTTGATAACAATGTGATAAAACCCATAGGTGTTTTGTCATCAACGTTCTGAATAGGAATCACAATTATTGTTGTCTAGTGTTAACCTCATCAATGTCTGCTACCCTGTATTTTTCAGTGGTATTTCCTATACTCTAAGAACCTCTAGAAACCTGTAACTCACCAACAAGTAGAATCTACAACTCTTTTCTAATAGCTGCTTCTACCTTGACCAGTTGCGTAATGTTGAGGAACTGCTTGAGCATGGGTCACTAGCATTGTACCCTCTGCTTTGTTCACAGGAAATTTCCTCCTGAAACACAGTGGCTGCCCTGTGAGGAATCCCAGATTGTCCCTGCTGTGTACCGGACACCAGGTTAATTTCCATGGTATTGATCAAGATTATGGCAATAAAACAGACCAGTAACTGTGTTTCTTTATTTATGATTGATTGATTGATTGACTGATCATTCCACTGTAAATTTGCACTGAGCACTGGTGTTAGTCCTTACTCTTTTGTCTCCCAGTCCAGTGCTCCTTTTCTCTACAATGTTCTGACTTCACTTTTAAAAGTTCCTGTTAAAATCATTAATTCCAGTGCTGTCTACCCACCCAGCAAACTATGTCTTAAACCTTGGAACAAAACCGGGGCCTCTCCACCCTCATTGACAGAATGCTGGCTGGCTTCATCTTGTGTAGGTAGTCACAGCTTGCTGTGAATTCATACATTAGCAGTAATATGTCAAGAAGGCATTGTTTTGGCCCAGTCCTTCCTGACGTCTGGGTCCTACAATTTTTCTGCTCATCCTCTGTGATGGTCTCAGAGCCTTGCGGAGGAAAGGGGTATGAAGCGATGCAGATATTCTCTTTGTGGCTGAGCACTCCACTGACACGTATTCTCTACATTTGGCCAGTTATGGATTTCTTAATCAATCACCACAGAGAACCTTTTCTGGTGAGGTCTAAGAGATGCACTAATCTGTGGGTACATAGTTAATTAGAGGACAATTGATGCTATGTGCAATCAGTAGGATGATGAAGTAGGTTCTTTCTTGGGTAGTGGGAGCATCCAGATGTGTGTTCTTGACTATCTTTGCAGTCATTTTGGCATCCATTTCTTCCTGTGGAGGAATTTTTAAGTCTATTCAGAAAGTAGTTGTTTCCCCCTATAACATTCATGCCATTATCTCACCATGTCAGAAGCATAGGTTTTGTAACTCCTGTGGTTCACAGCTTGGTAAGTAAGCCGGTTGATGAACTGCATCCCCATCAGTCTTCACATACTTTCTCCTTGCCATGGAGTAACCTGAGTCGTTTTTTAGAAGTACACGATTGTTAGCTAGAAATCTAGAAATCCAGAAAGGCCTTAATCCCATGTGAAGCTCAGGGCAGCTACTACTTGTACTTCAAGAAATAAAAATAAGTAAGTAAATAAATAAATAAATAAATGGAAAAAGATGGTTGAATGAGAATTTTCATTAAATTAAACACACACACCTTGATTAATTTTCTTTTGTAATATTAGTATTGTATTTTGTATAGTACAAAGAAGGGTTGGTGGGAATAACTTACTAAGGATGACAAAATGAGTCTCCAGTGGGCATCAACATTTGAAAGAACAGTAGTAATGTTCCTGAAGTTCTTGTTTGTAACCACCAAGCTAAGTGACAGTGATATAGAAGAATTCACAGATGTGTAATGCAATCACTATTTCTCTAAACCTGGAATGCAAATATAAAATGTTCAAAGACTATTTTTTTCTATGAGTAATCTGGAAGCCCCTGATGGACATTGGTGAAATAAGATCATTGTTATTTCTCAGTCACAGATTTTGCTTCACACCTGAACACTTTTATGGTGAGAGTTCATGTAAGAATGCCCAATTTTGTTTCCATTTTTACTACCTAAATTTTTGGTATAGTTTCGCAGAAATAAAGGAAATCTTCCTTTGAATGCCAGGAATTATTCCTACTACAGTTGATTTCCCAGATGAGGTGAATGTACTGGAAGGTGAATGACCGTGGTATGGAAAGGTGCCCCCACTTAACATGGTTCACCACCTGCCAGCCTTTCTACATCAGCTGAGTCCATGATGAAATAGATCATGACAAGCTCATGTAGAGGGAAGAAGTACACTCAGGAGGTAGAGAAGTACATTTTCCCCTCTTGAGACTCTCTCTTTCTTCTCCCTCTGCCTCTTAGTCAGTGCCACATGGGTAAAACACAACTTTTGTTCTTGTTCTCATCAGAGAAATCAAGGTTAATTCTATAACTATACTACAGTACAGAAAGTTCAGTCTAATTTTAGTTCTCAACAAATACATAAGCAGTCACCTGCTATTCATCCAAATAGTATATAATCAGAAGGCTCAGATTTGTGTTTGAAGGGGTTCTTTTGTTGAATTTTACCACTTAATATATATGAAAAGACAGGTCATTTTTTCTCTGCTGTTACCATTTATTAATATTTTGGCCTTCCCTTTGTTAAAGACAAATGTTCTTCTTAAGTCTTTTTAAAATGCTACTAACATTTATCTTTCAGCTTAATCTAAATATAGATACAAACAAAAATCTTGAATAACAGAAGCTTATGAGTATACAGAACCAGAAAAACAGATATTATAATATACTGTAACAATGGTTCAAATCTATGTTTTATATTTAAGAACTGCTAAATGTCACTAGAGCCTAAGAGGTTGTTTGATAAGTGAGTAATTAAGCAAGATTTTCAGCATCGGTTATTAGTTTTAAACACCATATATAATAAATAAAAAGGTTGAGGGATTGGCTTAATTGGTAAAGCATTAGTCATGCAAGCAGGAGTACCTGAGGTCAGATCCACAGCATTTATAAAAAGTCCTGAAAGCCAAATTTTGTTTGGCCACATGGATCAGTAGAATCAGTGCTGAGGGTAGGGGAAGAGAACAGATAGGAGGGGTCCTCCAGCTCTCTAGCCAACCTAACTCAGTGAGCTCCAGTCTTACTACTGATCTTTTCTCAAAAATATAGGTAGAAAGAAATAGAGGAAGACACTCAATGTCAAGCTGTGGTCCACATACATGTGCAGACATATATACCACACATACATATACACCCACACAGAAACAATAAATAGCAACATATTTTAAAATCTGAAAATAGTCAATGCTAAGTGAGGTTCAATGGCAAGGATAACAATTGATACCAAAGGATGCTCTAGCATACCACAAGGACACTTGCTCAACTATGTTCAGAGTAGCTTTATTTGTAATAGCCAGAAACTGCAAATGACCTAGAACAATTCAACTTAAAAATGGATAAATCCACTCAACTGAAGAAGAGGTAAAGAAAAATGTGGTCCATTTACATAATGGAGTATTACTCATCTGTTGAAAACAATGACATCTTGAAATTTGCAGGCAAAGAACTAGAAATGATCATCTAGAGTGAGATAACCCAGACCCAGAAAGACAAACATCTTATGTACTTACATATATATGAATATAACATGTAAAGTAAAAGATCACCACACTATGATCTACAGACCTAAGGAATACAAGTAACAAGGAAGGTTAAAGGGTGAATACATAAATCTCACTGTGAAGGAAAAATAAAATAAACATCACAAGTGGTTAGGGTAGAGATCTGGATAGGGAGTGTACATGGGAACAGGAGGGATCTGGTTGGGGAGGATGGAGAAGATAGTACTGGAAATGACAACTCAGATGAGCTTGACACCTATGGCTATGGAAATTTCAAGGAATCTATGAGGGTGACACTAAATAAGACTCCTAGCAGTGGGGGAACCTGAACCAGGCAAGACTTCCAGTGGAAGGGTTGCCATCCCAACCCAGCCACATAACCTCTAATCTACAATTGTTCTACCTATAAGATATACTGAGACAGAGGTGACACAGAATGGATCAGTGTGGCCAACGAGTGTTTAGTTCAGCTTGAGACCTATACTGAAAGACAGCCAACCCCTAATAATTCCTGGGAGGCCAGGATCTAGAGGTTGGCAGTCAAGAGACCTAGGATAGAACAACTTTGACTGACAAAAAAGAAAAAAAAATCAATGAAGTGATTCCTAATTTTATTCTGCTATATTTATAAATCATTGCCTAGCCCAGTTGTCATCAGAGAGGCTTCACCCAGCAACTGATGAAAACAGATGCAGAGACCCACAGCCAAACATAGGGCAGACTTCTGGAAATCCTGTGGAAGAGGGGGAGGAAGGATTATGGGATCCAGCGGGGCCAAGGACACCATGAGTAAAATCATGGTGCCAACTGATATGGGCTCATGGGAACTCATAGAGACTGATCCGCCAGCATAGAACTTGCATGTGTTACTTGGTCTTCTTGTGGCACTCCTGGCAGAGAAAGCTTGGGCTGTCCCTGACTCTTTTGCTTGTTTTGGGGATCCTTTCCTCCAGCTGAGTTGCCTTCTCCAGCCTTAATAGAAGAGAAGGTGTCTAGTCCTGCCGCAGCTTAATATACCATGGTGAGTTGATAGCCATAGAAAGAAGGCCTGTACTTTTCTGAAGGGAAGGGAGAAGGAATGGATGGGGGAAGGAAGAGAGTGAGGAAGAGACTGGGAGAAGAACAGGGAGAGAGGGGAAGCTGTCATCTGGCTGGGAAAAATTAATTGATTAATTAATAAAAAACAAAGTCAAATAAAAATTTAAAAACAACAAATAGGCCTGCTTTCTTATGTATTTAAATATATACATGTCTACATACTGACAATGGCAAATTTCCTATAGCTCTATCAGAGTCCACAGGAGGACATGGTCTAGAATTCAGTTGTCTCCTGGAGTGTTGACTATCTGTACAACAACAACTAGAAGACAGAATGGATTACAGGATTTTTTTCTAGAATGCTTAGGTGAAAAAGAAACAGGCAAAAACACACAGGAAGTCCAAATTCTACCTCCCTCGCCTCCTTTGCTTTGAATTTCCTCATACATATTCTTTAATTTTAAAGAAGAACTTTCTAAGCACTTGGGGGGATGTGAAGAATATGAAATATTTGATTATTTGCCAGAAGTAATCCTGAAGAACTCATCTGCAGCCAGGACATCATAGGACACCCCCAATAGTCTCTAAAGTGGCTAAGTAAAAATCCACTTTCGTCATGTCTGAGTAAGGCCTGTACCCACTCACCCAAAGTTTGTGACTGCTATAAAGAAAACAATGGCAAAGAACGAACATTTACTAAATTACTAAAGTATGAGGGGCACACTCTCCTGTTTTGTTAACCTTCCCTGGAAATCTGAACAATGTATATTCCCTCGCCTAAAGGTACTATTGACAAACAATGATTACACCAATGTACACCCCACTGAACAAAGGAGATTATTGGGTTTACTTGCAGAAAATGAGTAGCAGAATCATGGATGACCCAAAAGCAGAATCACTAGAAAAATTCTACCTAGTACCAAGTCAGGTGCTATGACTCCTGCCATTTTCTCCTGTGGTATTAGAACTCTGCCTTTCAACATAGACTGAAGAATTGGATCTTTCTTGGTACCATCTTGGTCTTCTTTACCAGTTTGGGACCACCAAGACAGCCATCCTTAGGAACTGATCAGCTATCTGGTCCTTTGCCACTCAAGTGTTAGACAAACATTGTTGAGCTACTCAGAATTCATTGAGTAATCTAATCTCATTAAGTCACCTTGCAATGTATAGTCGTTCCATCATTTAGAGTGGTTCTGCATTTTTTTTTTTTTTTAGAGAATCCTGACTAATACTCAGGGAATAGCCAATAATCAAATGGAACTTTAGGCCCAAGGTGATGGTAGACCTAAGTTATTATTCAATCTTCTGTATTTTATAGTCATGGCTTGGGGTATATATCAGAAAACTATCTATCTGCAAAATAATATTGACAAGCTGAAAGGCTACAGATTGAACTTCATATTAGAAATTTTAAGCAGAAATGTGAAAATGTATCCATCTCAAATGATGTGTTTAGTCTGTAGGTTCTGAAACACTTCTATGCTTTGGATATTGGAACTTCTACTGGCCCAACACTAAACCTCTTGTTGTACTTTGTAGATTGTTTTACCTTCAATAAGGCTCCATTCAGATTGGAAGGGAGGACCTGGAACCCCCACAGTCCTTGTTCTGTCCTTCAAGGTGAGAAATATACTAAGTCAATCATATTTTATTCTTTACTGAGAGGGCCAAATAGTCAATTTATAGTCTGTCTTGCTTTCTTTAAAAGTTAGAAAATCCATCATTCATGATTTTAATAAGCTTTGTTTAGCGTTTAATTAAGAAAACTTGGATTCATTTTTTGATTCAATGTGTTATTGATAAAATTGTTAAAGTAGTTTTAACAATTGAACTACACAGATATGTATGAGACTTGTTTTCTAGCATATGAATAGATTGTTAATTTACTTCTCTGATTATTAATGAATTTACTACTCTGTTAACATGGATATTAGACAATATTAAAGTTTTATATTTTATATGCTACTTTAACACAGATTTTTCATTTGACTGTGTAAAAGTTTCATAAATATTGGGATTATATATTCCATTACATTACTGAAGAAAATGAACCCCCTTAAGCATGACACACTGGGCAAACTTGCATGACCAGCTATGCAGAAGTATCTTTGACATGCTTCTTCCTTCCGCTACCTAGAAATCATACCAAGATGTAGTCCTCAAGGCATGCCCACCACAAGATGGTCCTTTGTAAGGTCCACTGGCTTTGTCTCTCTCATTTTGTTAACTGATTCACTGATAGATCTGATCTCTATTCCACAGAGTTAGTATAGCCCCAATCTAATAAATCATAACCAGTGAATCTATGAATTGTGTAATTTTGCCTACTTATGGAACTCTGCATTATTGATAGATAAAATATGAAGTCATTTTCTAATTGATTTTCAAGTTATCATACAGAATATTTAGATTCCTTTCAATGCTGTCATCCAAGCTTTGTTGTAATTCAGCACCCCCCTCTTGTGTCCCTCCCCTACCATGCATCTTCCTCTAAACAGGCCTCTTCCTTAATCATGTTTTCCCCTTCTACTTCCATGTTATGTATATCCCATTGCTTTCCATCCTTAAGATCAGATCACTTTTGACACTTTCATAGACCCCTTTCTAATTTCATCTCACAGATGTGCATGTGTTCATGTTTGTGCATGCATATGTACATAAACACACACACACACACACTCACACACAAAACACTTATATATAAACTCAAACCCAGGTTGTGTATATTAGAAAAACATGATATTTGTCTTTCTGAGCCTGAAGTATTTCACTTCCTGTTCTATTTTTGTTGACAATATAATGATTTTTTTTGTTATATAGGAATAAAACTTACTGTATACATATACCACACTTTCTTTTAGAATTATTCTTAGGACATCTAGATTATCTCCATTTTTTAGATATTGTGAATAATGCATCAATGGACATGTATGTTTTTGTGTCATGTTTAGAGCAAGGAGTAATAAAACTAAATCACATGGTACTTATATTTAAGGTTTTTTGAGGGAAGTCTGTATTGATTCCCATGGTGGACACATTGGTTTATATTTCCACCAATGTTGCGGAACACATTATTTTAATTCATTTTAGTGATAAAATTTTAAATTAAACATTTTTCCTGCTATTGAAATCTAGTTTATGCTAAATACCTGCTCTATATACTCAGTAATGCCAGTAAGGCAGTAGGGAGTCAATAGTGATGGTGTGGCATTAGCACTGTGGGGGATGGATTCAGATCTAACTACCCTTGCTACTTCTTATTTGGGACATCCGTGATGATCTACATAGGGACAACAATACACACATCTCAAAAAAGATTACCAAATGATTGACATTTCTGCAAAGTAAAAAGCACAGAGAAATGATAGATGGAAAGAAGAAAGAAAAGAGAGAGAAATAAAAAGAATGAAAGAAAATGAATGAGGAATGAAGAGGCAAAGAAAATAATAAAAGAAACTATTGTTTCTTTTATGAACAAAAAATCTGTTGTCAAGATGATGCCTTTAATGTCAGGAGCAACCATCATTCCCAAACCAAAATAGTGTTCATTTAAAAATTGGCAATAAAACGTTATTTTAGGAGAATGTAAGTGAAATAAGTGGAAGTTTCATCAGCACATGAAGACCTGCTTTTGCATTCTAGCACATCTTATGATCTTACAATTTAGGGGAGTGTGTGTTCATAGTCATATGTAAAAAAATTACACAACTGATAATATATGGCTTCTCTGTTCTGTTAAACAAATAGGCCTGACATTATTTCAAGTTCTAAATCGTAGTTTGAGATATTTGTCTTAAACTAGCCGCTATCTCATTCAGATAAATTCTAACTTGAAATGCTACCAGTGAGAATGTAAATAAATGTCATTTTTTGCATGTTTTCTAATTCAAATTGTAATGTACAGAGAATTTGAGAATTAGTGAATCCAAAGAAACAATTCTTAGCTAAGTGAAGGAGTCATGTTAATTTGTGATATTTGGTTGATAATGCAATAAGTGAGGAAGTTTCTTTGAAAATGTTTAAAGAGGGAATCCCATCTATTTCTATTCATTTGTCATCTCTGAGTAATGATGCCACATTAGGTCCTCCAGTGAGACATACAGAAGCATATCTGTATATGGATACATGTATTATTTAATTTAATAACTGCTTGTGTGGTTATTATATGGAGTCACATTTCCATAGACATTTATGAGTTTCAGTTCATATGCTATGACCAAGACTGGTTTATGATAAACCTAAAAGGATCCTTCAGAAACCTTTAGGGAAATTCCATTTATTTACATACTACAGGGTTTTTCCAGTTTTATAGGAATTTACCTGCCTTAAAGGTCATCCATTTTAAGTGTAAAATTATTGAATTTTATTGAATTTATATTATAACAAAGTTTAGACTTTTTCATCACCTCTGAATGTCCCTTGGGTATTGCTTGTTCTCCAGTCCTATACCACCTCCAGGCCCAAGTCAACATTGATCAGGTATCTGTCTTTCTTGATTTTCATTTTCTGGAAATGTATTCTTATTGTTTCTTGCACTCACTATGTGTCTGGAATTTGTAGAGTTATAGAGTATGAGAATAATTCATTCCACTTCTGTTGTCAGAGGCTGCATGTTTCTTCCTGGCTATTTAGACCAGAAATAATCACACAGACTGTATTAATTAAAACACCACTTGGCCAATATCTTACCCATATTTCTGGCTAGCTCTTATATCTCAAATTAGCCCATTTCTTTTATTTTATATTTTACCATGAGGTTTGTGGCCTACCAGCAAAGTTACATTTGACAGATTGCTTCTTTCTTCTCTGGTGGCTACATGGCATCTCACTGACTCTGCCTACTATCTCCCAGCATTTAGTTTAATTTTCCTTCCTAGCTCTGTTCTGCCATATTACACTCCAAACTGGCTTCTTTATTCATTAACCAATAAATGCAACACATATACAGATGGACTTCCCATACCATTTCTTTTTTTTCTGTTTAAATAAATAAAAAGGAAGGTTTTAATTTTAACATAGTAAAATTGCATATAATAAAACAGGTATCAAGCAAGAATTACAGTTACAATATTTATATCTACTTTATCTTTTATTATAACTAAAAAAAACTATAATTATAACTATTCTTCAACTCCATCAAAGAAGATCCCAGACAGTCACACAAAGTTCTTCTATAACATTGGGGCACCCATCTTCAGCCTACAGGCCCATAGTTTCTGACGGACTTTTCCATGAAGCAGGAAATTGGAAGATCTTGTATGCCTTGTATTGGTAAAATTCATCACTTGCTTTCTTCTGTGTCTGGCAGAATGCCAGGCAGACTCTTTCATGAAGCAAAAACCCTAAAGGATGGTTACACCTACAGGCAAGTTAAGCAGTCACATTTCTGTTGGTCCTCCATGTCTAGTTCATGTGGCATAACATCAAGCAGTCCAGGTAAGAGCAGTTTCTTGCCCAAATAGCTAACAAACTCCATAAGAAACCTCTTCAATGCCCATCTTCCTCTTGAAGTTTATTGGTACTGCCAGGAGCAGATGTGTCTCATTGTCATGAAAAGTTCTAAGTTCTTGAAACATTTTAAATGCCATATTCTGTTAGTCTTTGAAATGTTTGAAAAATATCTATCCCTCTGAAATATAGCTTTGTACATCTAGAAAACCTAACTAACATGACTATAAACTTGACTATTATAGATGACTGTCTAGTAACCTATGTCTTAATTATACATTAAATTTTTAAATGATCTGCACAAACAAACACAATGCATAAATCAACAGCAGAAATATACATATAACAAAATTGACCTAAAATTTGTATCAATAGACCAACATCCAAAACAATGCAAAGTATTCATATCTATAGTATATCCCCCTTTAAACATAAACAAACATTTGTAAACAACCATTTAGGGAATTTGGGCACTGTTTTCTAGACCACTTCCTACTGATTGGGGAGTTGTTAAGCAGGTCTGTCATGCGGTATCCTGTGTATTAGGTCCATCTCAGCCAACAGTCATGAAGCCATCATGGATTTTGAACCATCTGGACCATTGTTTCAGGGATTCTTGGTTTTTCAAACTGCATTAGTCTGGAAGGAATCCACAGGTTCTCATCCTCTGTAGAAACAAAAGTAGAGCTTCTTTTCCAAAGCAACATATCCTTAGACCCAAATTTTTAAGTCATGAAACCTTTAAAATATATATGTTGGCTTAGCTTAGCAACCCATAAAATGAAATGTCTCTCTGTACTTATTTCATTCATGGTCAAAAAATTCAAAGAAAACACAATAATAATAATAATCTAGATTATCTGTGTATATTCCATTTTTACGTGGCTTATTTTTCTTACTCTATTACTTTCTCTACAAGTATAATATTTATTTTATTATCTTTACTACTTTAATCTATGACTGTCTATATTATTTTATATTGTAACAGTCTATACTCTTTTTCCTCTCTCTCTGAAGCCTACATACATTTATCCAACACTGTGACCCATTTAGAGGTCTTTTGCATTTAGATTTGTCTTTATTGCATGTGTATCTGTAATTATATTTTGACCAGGAGTGCTTTCATTTTAATGCTAAGCAGGTGTGGCTAGGACCAACTCTGTGATCCTGCCTGCTTGCTCCGACCATTCCAACATGGCAGAGACATGTTTGCTGCCTCTGAGAGCCATTTTCTCTGCCCCAGATCCAGGGTCACAGCAGGTCTCTGTGTCACCATTAAGCAATTTGTAACATGTTGCTCACAGACCCCATTTAAGTGCTTGGCCTCCTGAAGGAGTCAGAGCTTTATGTGCAACTATCATGAACAAGGAGCTGCCATTTTTATTTATTTATTTGGTTGTTTGCTGCTAATGCTGAATCAGGAAGCCCACTCTTAAATGAGCCTCAGCTCCCTGCTCACCACCAGCGAACAGAGTCCATCTGAAAAAAAATAATGTAGCTAAACTTTGATATTTTTGGTGTGCGTCTAAAGCTTTTTTATAAGTTCTCTCAGGTTTTATGTGGATTCAGCTGGCACACATTGGCACACTAATCTGTTGTTGGAGGCTGCTCATTTGCTCCCAGCATCTCAGACCCAAAATAATCACATAGACTGTATTAATTAAAGCACTGCTTGGCCAATAGCTTAACCATATTTCTAGCTAGCTCTTATATCTTAAATTAAGCCATTTCTATTATTTTATATTTTACCACTAGGTTTGTGACTTACCAGCAAGGTTAGGATTGCCAAATTATACCTTTCTTCTCTGGTGGTTACACGGCATTTCACTGACTCCACCTACTATCTCACAAGATTCAGTTTACTTTTCTTTCCTAACTCTGTTCCACCCTAATACAGGCCAAAGCAGCTTCTTTATTCTTTGACAAATAAATGCAACACATATACAGAAGGACTTCCCACACCACACTTCATTATTGTTCCATGTACTACATTTTACCATCTCAGTCACAAGTTGAAGAACATATAGATTAGTCACAGTTGTAAGTTATGTTGATTAAAGTTGCTAAGGAAATTTGTACATAAGTCTCTGAATAAACATAGATATGATAGCTAATCAACTTGACTGCATTTGGAATCAACTGAAGCCTAGGGATCTGTGTATATCAGTGAGAGGTTTTTCTTGATTTGATCATTTGAGATGGGAACATCCACCTACAATCAGGCCACATGTTCTGATAAGCCAATGAGGCAATTTTGAAAGGGTAATAATTGTTAGCCATCCACAAGTGTCTATACTACTTGGAGAGGAGGATGAACTATTTGTCCTGATATAAAGTGATAGAAAATGAACATACATATTTTTGAAGGTTTACCCTTCCACAAACACATGCAGTGAATATTCATATATATATATATGTATGAATAATTCTGAATAACACTTGTAATTAACACTATCAAAATTTAGCATGGAAGTAGCTTCTGTTTGCACCTTTCTTCTCTTCATATCTTTGGTAAATCTAAGACTTTCATTGATAAGTAAAACCATGGCTATGGGATTTTTCAATGATGCTTTCATCATATCAAGTCTTATTTATTTTATTCATGAAATATCTACAACCAGTTCCTCCAGGGTTAAGGTATCAGAACAAAAGAGGGAATGAGAAGGGTTTAAGGGCGGGGGGGGGTCATGGATGGCTACAATGAAACAGTGTTTTCAGGATACATAGGGGTGAGCAGTTTCACATTTGGCATAACAGTGTTTTTGACAGCAGTCAAAGACTGCGATCACAAGATCAGGCCAGCCAGCACCTCAGTATGGAGGGTAGAGTTGGCCACAAAGCCCTACCCATAGGTCAAGAACTACTTGCAATTGATGGCTGCGGGGTGAGTTTTCTTCAAGGATGAAGTTCCTGAGATGCACTGATATGAAAGTAGATGTCCCACTTTCATACATATACTAACTGGATTAAGAGGGTTAAACACAATTCACGCACATACACACACACACACACGGAGGAATAGTAGTGGGGGAAATGAAAGAGTAATTGTGGTGGGTGATTTTACTCAAAACACATATGTATATATGAAATTCTAAAAATTAAGAAGGTGGGGGCAGGAGGAGGAAAGATAGTGGTAGTTTGGCCAAATATGTTTTAGTGTATTTATTTAAATAATATTTAAATGTTTTCCTTGGTTAATATGTTACCAAGTGGGCTGGTATCTTAAAGGTTATTGGCTGAAGGAGCAAAAGGAGCTCCCACAACACCTCCCCTTTTGTTTACATAAAAAAGTTCTAAATCCAATACAAAACTATATACAGTAGGAACAGATATCAAGTATAAGATTAGAATTACAGCCAGCATAAAAATATTAAGAAAGGAATATATGCTAAAGGTTTTAATAAACATTCTATCCTAAGGAGTCTAAGTCTTATATTGGAAATGGCTTGGCTATATCATAAAAAGACAGTAACTATGACTATCTAGCTTCATCCCCAATGAAGGCCTGAGAAGGTAGATAATATTATCTGAGTAGGCAGGAAGTACAATCAAGCAGCTTCCAAAACTTGCAGTAGATGACAGAGACAACTGGCCATCTGAACAATCACCCAAAGTCTCATATGCAATCTTGAAGCATCCAACTTTGGCTAAGGTCTAGATTAACCAACAGACCATTTTCAGAAGCAGCAAATTTTTCAAAACCATCTTACCCTGTCTTGGCAAGATTTGACAGCCTTCTTTTGTGTGTGTCCTGCTTGTTCAGTCTGAACATCATGCACTTTGTCAGTGGTCAAGGCATGGGCAATTTCTTGCCCAAAGGCCAGTTGTGTCAAGGAGAAGACAAACTCCAAGTGGAGTGTCTTTGGTGTTCAACACTCACTCAGGAACAGATCCGTGCTGCCAGGAGCAATTGTGCCTGACGTCAACGGAATCCTACATTATTTAAATGCCATGTTCTACAGATCTTTTAAGTGGTTGAAGGTTACCTATCTATGTAGAATGCAATCTCTATGTATCTAAAGGACCTAATTAATCTGACTGAAAGTATAACAAACATGAATGTCTATTGACCTATAATACTTAGTACCTATATAACTTAAAGACTAAGAATTCATATCAGAATATTAAATCTTTAAACAACTGTGCAGTAAAGGAGGACAATGACATCAAAATATAAGCAATGTATAAATATCATAACCAGAGGTAGAAATATTTAATACAATATAATAAATATATCCTAATATTGTATCAATATACAAAATGCCTTAAACAAAGGTAGAAACATGCATGCTTACCATATGACAAAATAACTTTACATAGGTGTACAAATACTGTAAACAGAAATAACAAATATAATTTAAACTTGTATAAATATACAAGATACTATACCACTATAAATTGTCCATAAATAATAATTCACAAGTATTTATTATTACTCACTAATTATTATTAGTGTGAATAAGTTCACACTAAATTACCTATTATCCTATTCAATCTTCCCTTTTTTTGAAATCTCTAGGCCTACATAATTTCCACCCCAACCCCCAACCCTATGAGAGTAATAATCAACCCCTAAATGGTACCTCTACCTGTGAGGACAAACTTTGTTTGGATAGGGGGCACTGCTTTCTAGAATTGCTTCCTGCTGTCATGAGGGAGATGTTCTTTTCAATGGATCCTGTAAAAGTAAAATGATAGTTAAGTTTCAAGATTGCTGTTTTGTATATTTACAAATGGTCTCTGAGTAGTCTACAGGGTCTTATTGCTTGTTTGTTTATTTGTTTTAAAGTTCTTATTTGGAGTTCTGGCCAGAATGTTGCAAGAAGGTGCACCATTTCCATAGCTGGTACCCAAAAACCAGTCTCATAGTAGTGTTATCAGCATCATGACATCATATCAAGCAGGTGGAGTCGTTGTTGTGGGGGCCCCATCTTCTTTTTGGATGCTTCAAAGATTACTGCAGGAAAATCTACTATTTATTGTAGAAAACTTAAGCATTATTCATATAGACATAAATTCAACAAAAGATATGATATAAACAAAATGGGCATGGAGAAAAGTAAAATATTTCTTTAAAATCTATCTTCTTTCTGTCTCATACCAGATGGCTCCTGATATGAAACAGAAATTCTCAAAGTTTCTTTTAACAACATGCTTTAATTTAGAGACTAGCCATTGTTCAATTCCAAAGCCAGCTCTTATTTTTAAGTAGAGGTGTATATGTGTCCAAAAAATCAAATTTTACCATGCAGATAATACAGCATCATAAGGCAGATTTATTTTTGCTTTTTGATTCTTTCCAGCTAGCTATCTTTTTATTTTAAGCATCTAGATGTCCAATGCCTCTCCACACTAAAGATGAATATTTCCTGCAAAGACAAGAACACTGCCCCAAACCTTATGAGGTTTTCTTGCCACCTGTATGATTGTCACTTCTGTGTATGAGCCATAATTTCTCTTTCTCAAGAAGTTTATCTTTTACAAACCAAATATTTATCAATTTTGATGGTATCCATAGCTTTTCTTCTCCCGTGGAAACAAGAGAGAAACCTCTTCCCCAATGTAGCACATCTCCTGGTTTCAGTTGTGAGGTTAGCACATCCTTGAAATATGCTGCCTGATTTAATTCAGAAGTTTTATCTATTACAAATTTCTCTCTGCTGCTGTTCCTTTTTCATTAGTATTACAAAAACTTAAGGTTAATAAAGAATTATACAATCTATTTCTGGAGGTATTTTCCATCCCTTTTTGTTTGTTTAGCATATCCTTTATAGTTTGATTTGATCTTTCTATAACTGCCTGACCTGTAGGATTGATTGGTATACCTGTAATATGCTTTAGATTATAACAAGCAAAAAAATGTTTCATTTTCTTAGACACATATGCTGGATGATTGTCTGTCTTTATCTGTGCAGGTATACTCATAATGACTATAACTTCTAATAAATGCATGATTACTGAATCAGCCTTTTCTGAGCTTAAGTTAGTTGCCCATTGAGAACCTGAATAAGTGTCAATGGTATGGTGTATATATTTTAATTTTCCAAATTCTGTAAAGTAGAACACATCCATCTGCCAGATCTCATTCCTTTTTTGAGTACCATTTGGTTTAGTCCCTGCTGGTAATGGGGTTTTGTAATAGAAAGAGCAAGTAGGACATCTCTTTATAATCTCCTTAGCTTGTTGCCATGTAACAGAAAATCCTTTCTTTAAACCTTTGCTATTGACATGATGTTTCTTATGAAATTCTGAGGCCTTCAACATACTTCTGATCAATAATTGATAAATTCCTGCATTACCTTGTGCTAGAGTACTTGGCAGAGCCATATAGATCAGATTGTGTTATGTATATAGGACAAAGCCTATTCCTGATTATGTCTTGCACCTAAATGAATAATGAAGTCAATTTGGTATCATCTGGTATAAATTCAGTAGTTTCAATATGTAAAATAACTTTCTATATATTGCAAATTAGTAACTATATTGAGAGGTTCTTTAAAACCCCTTAGTACCATGAGAATAGCATAGAATTATAAGGGCTTTGTTCCACCTTACTTAATTCTTTTGATTTGTAACCTGCCTTTTCTTATTTATTTGCATCTTTATAAAATGTACAGGCTGCATTTATTGATGCATCATGTACAATTTGGGGAAGAATCCAAGTAGTTCTCTTTATAAGGTTAATTCTATAACTTTTGTGGTAATTGCTATTAATTTCTCCCAAAATATTAGTACAAGCTCTTTGCCAAGGTTTGTTGTCTTCCCATAATTTTTTAAAATTCATCAGTGCAGTGCACAATACCTGTCTGTGCTCTATATGCTACCATACAGTTCGTGAACCGGGCAAGGGGCTGTATGTTGAAACACACAAAGACACACATAGACAGCACAGACAGAGGGACAGAAACATGAACCTCTGGTCACTGGTAAGAAGCCCTTTCTTCAATAGCACCATGGAGGCTTATATAACCAACAGTCAGGTGGGCCAACAGGTAAAAGCCTTATCCTCTGATCCTCAAGGCAAGGCAACACATGCTCATGAAGCAGAGCTGGTAATCAATTTTGATGCAGCTTTCAGTAACTCAAATCAGAAGGAAAGTAAAGATCTCTTGCAGGGAAGAGAAGCTAGAGGCCAGGACTCCAAATGGTCCCAACACATCAGCAGTAAAAGGAAATATAATCTGCTGGTCTATACCTGATAGTTGACAAAATCTCAATTTTATAATTCAGAGAGTTTTCCATATAAGTTTTTAATTTTTTACTTGATTTATGCAGTAAAAAGATCCATTTTAAGATAATATCTTCCCTCTGCATTAAAATCCCTGTAGGGGAAATTCTGGAAGGTAATATGACTAGAATACAATTAAGATTTGATTCATTCTATCTGCAGGTGCATCCTGTAATTTCTCTTCAATCACTATCAATTCTTTTTCTCCTTCAGTTGTAGACTAGAAATACCTCCTAAGAATCTTTGAAAATCATTAAGAGTCTGCAATCGGTCTCTCCTAATTTGTGCCTTTTGTGTTCTAATTTTCTGTAAACCTCTTTTGTAACCTAGGTAATTGACAGAATCTCCTCTTTGTATTAATTCAGGAGCAATTGTAATCCCCATTTAGGCAAAACTTTTTTTTTTTACTTCTTCAAACATTCTTTCTAATGTATCTGCATTTGAGTCATTTAACAAAATGTTGTACAAGTAATGGTAAATTGTAGACTTAGGAAATTGCTTGTGTATTATTTTCAATGGCTGATTTACAAAGTGTTGGTACAGAGTGAGACTATTGATCATTCCCTGTGGGAGGGTGGTCCACTGGTATATCTTAATAGGCTGAGAATTATTATTAGTAGTCATGGTGAAAGCAAATTATTCTCGATCCTTTTCTTGTAAAGGTATAGTTAAGAAACAATCCTTTAAATCAATAACTATAAGAGACCATCCTTTTGGTAATAGAGGAGGCAGAAAAATTTCAGACTGTAGAGGGTCCATAGGTTAAATAACCTTGACAATTCTTAGATATGTCACCATTCTCCATTTTCCAGATTTCTTTTTAACAACAAATGCAGGAGAATTCCAAAGGGTGGTTGATTCTTCAATATGGTGAGCATTTACTTGCTCCTGTACCAGCTGTTCTAAAGCCTGCAGTTTGTCTTCCATTAAAGGCCATTGTTTAACCCATATGGGTTTCTCAGTTAAATATTTTAAAGGCAAGATTCTTAGTACCTCTGAAAGTTTGCTAGTTGCTTTGTGTTCTTGTACAGCCTGAATATCTGAACTTTGTTTATAATATTTTATAATATCCTTCCAAGAAACATGAGTTTTTGCTACTGCAGGAGTGTTAACCTGGCTATTCCATTACTGTAATAGGCCACAACCCCATAAATTCACTGCAATATTAGCTACATATGGCCTCAGCCTTCCTTTCTGTCCTCCTGGTCCTATGCATTCAACCCATCTCATGCTTTGCTTTACTTGAGATAGGGTTCTAATTCCTAGGAATTGAATGTCTGCCTCTTGAAGAGGCCAATCTGGATGCCAAGATATTGGAGTAATGATAGTCACATCCACACCTGTGTCTAGTAATCTCTCAATTACAATGTCATTTAGATGCACTCTTAGCTTTGGTCTTTGATCATTTATAGAATCTGCCAAGATATACATATCCTATTTCCTTTTGGAGCTTTTGACTCATCCTCCAAGTCTATCTACTCATCATCCAGAACAGTATGGATTTCTTTTTACAGTAGGCACTGGATTATTTAATTTTTCTGGTGAGACATGTTCTCTACTGGAAATGACTGGGAATGACTGGGACTAGTTTGAAACTGGAGCCTGTTAGACGTCTCCCAAGGAGTTTCCCAGTGGTATCGGGTTACCTTGTCTGTCTCTTATTGACCTACATTCATTCGTCCAATGTTGGCCTTTGCCACACCTCCTACATATACCAGAAGGTTCAGTTTTCCTATTCTTGCCTTTCCTAGAGAAGACATTATTCCTAGGAATTCCTTATCTACAGTCCCTTCTTAGATGTCTTAGTTTTCTACAATTAAAACATTTGGCATTTTGGTGTCTCTTCACACCACTGGAAATCGCTTCTCCTACCCAAGCTACATTCATTGTATGCAAGATCCATTAAAGGCCCAAGGATATTCTTACATTCTAATTTGGAATTTTCAAAAGCCAAGGACTCAATTACTACACATCTAGTGTCAGGGTCTGTCACTCCTAATTGTACAGTCTTAGTTAATCTTTGAAAGAAGTCAGTAAAGGGTTCTTTCTGGCCCTGTTTAGCCATAATATATGACCCAGTCCCCTTTCCTTGTTCCTTAATCCTGTCCCTAGCATTTAAAGCTGCTGTGCTGCATAGGGACAAGGTGTGTTCATTGTAGTGAGCCTATTCCTGAGGCTCAGAGTAATGACCCTAACCAAGAATTGATCTTGAGAAGTCTCGAATCCTTTTGCTTTTCCCTGTTGCTCTAAAATTTTTTGCTTCTTCTTTCCAATAACACTTCCATGTAGCTGAGGTCCATTTTCTAGGACCACTCAGATTAATTGTAGCCAGTTGTGTGGGGGTATCCTTAGAGCTTAAAGCCCACGTTTTCACCATTTCCATGATAAAAAGTGAATGTAGCCAATAGGAAACTATTGCTTGCTTTGTTTCTTTTAGATCTCTCATATGTATTTGTCCCATGCATGTTTTTTGACTACCTTGGGGTACTTTGTGCCAGATGGACTTTCTGAAAAAATTATTGGATATGCAGTTAAAATTCTGCATAAGTCATCCTAGGATCTGGCACGTACTGATGAGGCTAAATTCTGTCCAGGTACTGTCTGTCCCTGCTCATCAATTTCAATAAGTTCCTCAATCTTTCTAAATCTTTTTACTACTGCCTTTTTTAAAGTCTAAATCTTCTGTCCAGTGTTCTGTTCCAAGGAATGAAACTTGTCCAGTAATGATAATGTCTCATCCTTGAACATATCATAACTTTTCAACAGATTTAGAAAGTTGAACAGCACAAATTCTTTCAGATAAGTTTGTCAAATTGATGCTATCCCTCTCTGTAGTATTGAACCATTTTTTAAATGAGATAATATTGAAAACAAAGCTAATTCCTAGAATCAAATAAAGGGAAGGAAAATGGTGTAAGTGTTGCACAATACCTTTCATAGTATAAGCAAAATAATTTATTGAACTTCTGGATGTCATCAGTCATTGTCTGTAGTTTTTCAGATCTTACCTGTTGTAAAGTAATTACAATGAATTGAAGTGGGTGTAATAATTGTTTTCAGCCAGCAGGTGTTGCAGTTGCAGCCACGTGGCCAAGAGTCACTAGCAGCAGTGAACAGCACATGTTGCTTCCTTAGGTGCTGAAAAACTGGTGTTTAAAAAATAAGAGCAGTTATTAAGGTAATCAAATGATGATGAGAGATGGGTCCCAGGGGGAAAAAAAACCCAAAGTTTTCCATCAGTATGAGTTGCAGACTGTGTACACTGTGGGGATCACAGGCAGCAGTGTGTGAGCTGCTGTGTAATGCACAGAGAGGTAGCATGTGGGTCATGAGCTGGGAATTGCTGAGTAGAAGCCTCCTGCATCTGAGGGCCATCTAGAGTTGTGGGCGGGAGAGTCCATGATCAATGCACCACGTGGTTGGTGGATGGTTCCCAAAAAGTGTGACTGGTTCCCACGTTTGGGCAACAGATGATGGTGGAATTTACAAAATAATCCCACACTAGTTCAGAACTATGTGTACTAAAGGGTTAGTTTTTTATGGGAGACTTACAGATCACTGTCCTAGATCACAGCTCTCTGTACTATCAGGGAACAAGTCCAGAGTCTAGCAATGGAAACATGAGCTGGAAGCAAGAGAGCTAGTGCAGGCTTTACAACTGCATTTTTATTATAATAGACCAGGCCCAAGTGGGCCGGTATCTTAAAGATTATTGACTGAAGGGGCAGAAGGAGCTCCCACAACATCTATTGTTTTTCTGTTCTCTACAATTTGATTTGCCTTTAACCTATCAGTTCATTCTCTCTGCTTGCCTTGTTTATATCTCTCTAATTTTAAATTACAAGGCTCCAGATATATCTATCATACATATATCTTACCATGGCTGTAGCAAACTAACACATACTTAATAGTCATCATTTAGTAAATTAATTATTGCATCTGTTTCCCTGCAGTATTGAGGGATGGAACCCAGAGCATTTAAGCTTATTGATCAGACAAATGCTCACAACTGAATGAAACTCTCAACTAAACATGGTAGATTTAAGCAAATTCTAAAACAAACATGTGTTTAAGCTCCAATCAAGATTGCAACCGGGCTATATTTCTTTCCAGAACTGTGCAGGACTAGTAAGTTCTCTTAGCTTTTTGAGTTACTAGAGAGATTGCTGCTCCCTTCTACAAGAAATAACCACCACTCCATTTGCAAGTTCCTCTAATATTCATAGTTTTTGTTTCTCTTCCACTTTGACACTTTGTATTTCTATTTACAACTTGCAAAAACATACTTACTTCAAGGTCAGTGGATAAGTTTGTATGATACTACTTGTGTGTCTATTTCCTTATAGTCTTTTAGAGAGAATATACCCTTGGGTTTTAAAGGTAATAGTAAAACACTTTAGGGTAGTTCCTATGTTTTACCTACCAATCTTTGACTTATTTCCTATTACATGGTATTTAGATCTTTTATCTTCAAATAGTTTCCAAATCTTCAAATAGTGTCTTTAAGTCACTGGTATTTTTTAAATGTAATACCTTAATTTCAACATATTTGTAAGCTTTTTCAAACCACATGTGTTATGAATTTATGTTATTTCATTGTACTTGAAGAATATAATTTGTATTGCATTTTTGAGGCAGATTTTATGGCTCTGGTATCATGTCTCCTAAAGGATATTTCATGTGCCCTTGGTGTGAATTCTGTTCCTATAGACTGAAGGGTTTTAGAGATATAACTTGTTTCTGGGCCATTTATGTTGTTCAAACCCTTTATGTCAACTTGAATCTCCCTAATATTTGTATGTGACCTTAAGATTTCCAACTATTATAGCAGTTAAATTTTCTATTTTCTCTTCAACTTGGTGAAGTTGGAAGTATGTGTTTTGGAACTTTTTTAAAATACATTTTTATGACACGTAAGAAAAAAATTGATATTTTTGTGACCCTAAATTTTACCTTCAGTGGTGTACTGGGTTTCAATTGCTGTCATAAAGACTATGACAAAATTAACTTGAGTAGGAATGTTTACTTTTGCTTATATTTCCAGATAATAACTTATGACTGAGAATAGTCAGAGCAGGGTGTTTAGAAGGGAAGTAAAGCAGAAACTATGAAGGAGTATAGTTCATTATAGAATGATTCCTGCTGAATCATTCAGTTTGCTTTTTTTTACACCCCAGGATCACATGGCCTGGGATGACACTGCCCACTATAGTCAATTAAGAAAATGTTCCATGGTTTTGCCTGTAGGCCAATCCTATAGGGGCATTTCTTCAATTGAGACAATAGACCCATTGTCAACTTGGCATGCAAACATATCTCATTTAAACTATTACCTTCCCTTTACTGTTTGTGCCCCAAATATCACAATAACAGCAACATCTCAGTATAAAACAAGTGAGATATTATTTTTTATTCTTCGTCTCAAGCATACTTTTCTCCAACATCAGCATAGCCAATTCTATCTTATTCATTATTACTGATTGTAAGGTATGCCCTTGCATTCTTAAACTACAGTAAAATTGAGTTGTTATTGTTTATTTTAGATAGGATCTCACCACATAGCCCTGGCTGACCTGGAACTCATTACCAGGCTGGCCTTCACCACATAGGGACTGCCTCCTTCTGTCTTCTAAGTACTGACTAAAAGGTGCATACCACTACAGACCAACCTACAATTCATTTCTATTTCTGAATGAAGTATATCTTCTGTGAACATATATTAGGTATTTTGCTTTTATCCACCATGTTTTGACACCTATTCCTTTTGAGTTGATTATTTAAATTATTTATATTTGATGTTATTCTTTTTTATTTAATGTGTTTATTTTTTGAGAATTTCATACAGGAGTACTGTATTTATGTCATTTTAAACCCCTTTCTTCCCATTCCAACTTCTCTTGAGTTCTTCTTTACTCCCTCTCAAATTTATGACTTCTTTGATTATTATTGTTGCATAAAGAAAGGGACTATATTGAGGTCTACTCCTATAGATGCATGTTTAGTCCTGACCAATTGGGACTGGAGAACCATCTCAGGAGGCTTGACTCTGGCAAACACTGATTTTCCCTCTCTCCAGCCTTTGGATGGCTATAATTCTTTATCTATGGAGTGAACCTTGGAAATTTCCTTCATTTATTCTGGTATGTCAACCTCTATGTCAACTGCTGCTGTCATTACGCAGGTTTTATTTAGGTGAACAGTGATACAATTTTATGTCAGCATCTATATTATATACAGAAAACAATGTCCAGCAGCTGTTATTGTATTCTTCTGGGCATTACAATCTTTTTGCCCTCATTTGTATGATGTTCCCTGAGTTATAGGTGTACAAGTTGTATTGGGATGTATCAATTAGTGATAGCTGCCCCATTGCTGCTTATGCCATGTGTTTTGACCTGTTGCAGATCTCTGTAAGAGTTTCTATCTTTTGATGAAATAAGCTCCTTGGAAAAGTAGTAGGAACTATGTTTATCCGAGAGCATAAGGATAAGTATTTAGAAAGTATTTAGAAATTATTTTGGTTTAGGAATAGCAGTAATAGGTTCTTCTCTGGATCTATGACTCTCCATCACAGGTAGGTGGATAGATTTGTAGCATTAGGCATGAATGCCCTCCTATTTATCTGTACTTAAGTCTACTTACACAGCTCTTGGTTATCCCTGAAATTAAAGTTTCACTATTGTACCACTGAGGATGTCTTACCATTTCAATCAGTTTTGTGGTTCACAGTCTTTGCAGTTAGTTAAGACTAAACTAGTTTGAGATTTCTTTCATATTACCCTAATCAGAATGGTGATAATTAAGAAAAACTCTGACAGAAAATGCCAGTTAAGATGAGGTGAAGGAGAATGTTCATTCACTATTTTGTGTTGTAAATTATGCAACCATTCTGAATATCAGTATGTAGAAAATGCAGAAGGTTATAAGTTGATCTGCCATATGACTTTGGCAAATCCTCTAACAATTTTATATGCTACTACAGAGATACTTACACATATGCACTTATTGCTGCTCTGTTAATGACAATTAGGACCTGGTAACCATATACATTTCCTTCAACTAATGAATGAATAATAAAAATATGGTGGTGTTTTGGTGACATATAGATATTGTTTCCTGCAAGTACATAGAGCATAGTTTATAGTATGGGAATGAATGTAATAGCCCAAGCAGAGCAAAGAGAAACTATGTATTCAGAACTTTCCAGAAAGCAAGGGAGTTAGTTGCTACCCCTGTGTGTTGGGGGGAAGTGTCAATGGGAGGGGCAAAGACTCACAGGCAAGCAGAAGAACAGGAAGGCTTCAGATGAAAGCAATGGGAGACTTCTAATTTACAGTCTTGGAAGTTTCTGGAATGTGGATGGTGGAGAACAAAGAAGATCTAACTTGCTTAATGTGAAGTACATGTGTGTCTTTCTCTCAAGAGTCCTGAAGTGACATGAACATTAACCAAGCACAGAAGATGAAAGTTTTAGCAGTCACTGAATCCTTCCCAAATATCCTGTACCAAATCATACAGAGGCAGTTTACTGAACCTTATTCTTGTGTATGATTTGTTCATTTTTCATTGTCTTATTCAGTCTTTTCATTCATTATTCTTGTTTCTTACTATTGAATGAAACTCATTTACTGGCTCTTGGAGTAGTTTTGTGGGTTCTTAGGACATCCAACACAGAGAACTGTATCATCTATCATCTATAAATAAGGGCATTTTATTCATTTATTTCCTATCAAATATTTCAAAATATATTTTTCTCTTTCTGCCATTTTGCTATAGTGATTAGCCAGTATAGTTGTCTCAATCAAAGTCAAATAAATGCCCAAAAGATCCCAAAAATGACAAAGGAAACTAAGAAATGATTTTAGCTGACTGCAGGTAAGTTGATCAGAATAAATGGTAACAAGTCTATTTTACATCAGACAATGCTGTGTCACTAAGGTTTTACTTGCTTCTCTTATTTGTCTAGAGCCAATATAATCTCAGTAGAGCTAGACTCACATTACACTTTGCTAAAATACAGTAAATGATACCGTGCTACACACTGGAGTGCAAAATCAATAGAATAATTAAACAGAGTTAGAAAGAGAGCTTTTCTCATTTGAAAATTCTCTGTGTGTTATCAGCATTGATAAATGCACAGCACTGGTATGAAGATATGCAGACCCCAAGATTTATCCAGGAATGCTCATGTTTAGCAAAGATACAGTGGTATGTAACAAAACTATCCCCTTATCTGAAATCAATCAATAAATACCTAACCTTTCAGAAATTGACATAAAAGTGCACATGTGGCATTTAAAAATAGCCCTCCATTTCTAAGTATTCATTGAATAGAAATGTAAGGATATTCTCATAAGACATTTGCATACAAATACTCAAAGTAATTTAACTAAAAGTCAAAACCCAAAACAATTCACATCACATGTCCTTGCAGATCTGATTTAGTAAATAAGCTGTGATGTATTTTACCTAATATGTTATTCAGCAATAAAGAAATAAAGGAAAAAGTTATGGTTATGTGATATTCCTGGGTAAATCTTACAACATATACACTTAACAAGTCTCCAAATACAAAGTAGTACACACAGTATTATTTCATTTACATAGAAGGAAAGATATTTATATCTGGCCACCAAGTCATATTCATAACATATGTATAGTTCTACAACTCAATACTTAAAATATACCTCGTCTAATTAAAAGATACAGTTTTGTAATTTGAATAGATAATATGTGAGGGAAGTAATGACCATAAAGAAATCAGATCATCAGGTTGTACTTGCACATTTATTATTTTATATGTAACAAGTATTATATATATGTACCATATATGTGAGTGGTAAAACTATGTTTAAAGAAAAGGAGGGCATAAATTTGGGAGCAAGTGTGAAGGACACAAGTAGGAGAGAGGAGGTGAAGGAAAGATCCATTATACTTTAATGAATGAATGAGTGAAAGCTGTCACTATGGCTCCACTGGTAAAAGCATTTGTTTCTCAGCTTGACTTTGATACTTAGGACCCATATAGGAACTCCATACGCAGTCATGACATGGATGCATCATTCACATGCACACACATACATTTAAAAAATAAATGCAATTAATTTTTTGTTTCTTTTTTTGTTTTGTTTTGAGATAGGCTTTAATTTACTTATAGCCTTGGCTGCCATGGAACTGGTTCTGTAGACCAGGCTGGCCTTGAAGCCTTGAACTCACAGAGATCCACTACCTATCTCTGCCCCCCTCTGGTGTGCTAGTATTAAAGGTGTGTGCTACTACTGCTGGTTTAAAATAATTTTAAATAGATAATGGGTCATGATTCTTTTGAAGCTGGATACATGAGAAGTCATGCAGGTGTGAATTCAGATTGAATAAGAGTTGTGAGTTGTGGGGGAGTAAGCATTCCTTAAAAACAGATCCAAGTGTACACAGGTAAGCTCTTTATTTCCTTTGATTTAACTATTACTTAGCTTTCAAAAGGACATTCCATTACTGTTAATATTTCTTTCTTGATCTCCTAAAATAAAATGAAGCCAGAGCCTAGACTTGAAAAGTCAAGATAGTTCTGTATTGTTACTTTTGAACAGCCATGCAATTCATATAAAGTACTTCATGATGATACATCATCCTGATAAACCATTGATGCTGCTTAGTCTTTCTTTGTAAAGCCCAAAGTATCTCTCAGTCTCTATCTCTCTCTCTCCATGTATACATACATACATATATATGAATATATTTATTCTTATATAATATTAGAATTAAATATATATTTATCTAATATATAATGCCATATTGGGATATATTATTACATACGTTGAAAATCATTTTAACATCTTCCATCCCCATAAATGTTAAATTATACTGGAATTCCTGAGGAAATATATAATATGAGTGTAAAAACACAGAACGAATCAATTATGATTGATTTTATTAATTATCTGTGTCTAATGCCTTTGTAGTTATAGCAGGCTTAGAATACTGAGTCAGTAGTAAATGCCACATGTAGTGATTACCTGAATGAACTCCTCATTGTATTGTAGTTCCTTCAATCAATAAAATGATTTCAATGACTTTTATACTTTAATGAACCCTTTAGTTTTCAGAAAATTATAGTGGCCAAAATTCCCTAAATTAAAGAATGTAAAGAGAGCAATTTTTCCTGCCTTTTAACCAGATTACCCCAATTCCAACAGTTGGCCTAACTAATACATCACAGTCAGGAAATTGTCATCCATAGAGTGAAGATAACATCATGTGGACATTACTTCTTAGAGTATCATAAAAATGGACCACATAGGACATAACCTTATTCTCTTTTACTCAGTGTAAGCCTCTAGATATTCGTGCTGATTACTGGAATTTTCAATATTTCATACCTTTCTAATTTTAACTTTCATGTTCTGACACAAGTGGTTCTACACTGTTTAAAAAACTCACTTATTAAACAAACCAAGTTATTTTCTATTTCAGGGACTCTGTGTGGTAAGACTTCCATACATGTACAGAAATCAGTGGAATGAGTATGACTTCATTGCTCTGGCATTTTCAGGTTAACAACACACTGCCAAGAAATTTTTCAGATTAGTCCTACAACTGACTTTTTTCTAGCACTGTGAACGATCCAGCTGTGTTGCTTCACTGAAAGCATTTGATGTTGCTGCTCATCTTTGCCGTTCTGATAAGGTTATAGAAAAATACAATGGTAATTCCAATCTTAACATCCCTATTGTCCAATATCTTGAAAGTTCTTGACAACCCCAAACATATATATACACTGAGTTCAGGTGGATTTTCATTCATCATGACTCTTTCTCTTCCTTCTTGTCAAAATATTATTTCCTCCAAGTTTGATTTTTTTTCCACTGACTGATTTCAATTAATTTAACTGCATGAGTATGAGTGTGGAGTGATGTACAGAAACAAGGGCAATTTATAAATTAAAAAAAATCACTAAAGCAAATCTTACCTCCTTTAACAGCAGCCATCTTATGAGGACAAAAGACTCACGGGTGCCTGATCCATGAGCAGTGGAATAGTAGTGAGGGCTCTAATTTTCTGCTGGCCTTGTGTTGGATACCAGTGCTGTGATAAGTTCATAGGATCAGCATCCATGTCATATCATGGAGACACCATTTCCACGTGTCCTCAACCTCTGTGCCTTGCATTCTTCTTGGCTCCTCTTCTCAATAGTTTCTGGTGTCCCTTGATCCCTGTAGGAGGTGATACATATGTCCCAGGTAGAGCTGATCCCCACAGTCACTACTTCTTCTGACATCCACCAGTTGTGTCTTTCCACATTAACTACTGCTAAGTATGAAAAGAAGTTTCTCAGGTAGACGTGCCATCATACTCCCCTCCAAATATCCATCTGAGTTCTTTTCTTGTGTCTATTCGTTAGTACAGTGTCTCTCCATGACTGATCAAATTATTTTCTTTGGTTGCCTTTTAAAATAATGTTCTAATTGCTTTATTAATTCATATCTATTTTATTGTTGAGCTTTGACAGTTCCTAACAAATATTAAAAACTGGTTCTCAATCCACTGATTGAGAATACTACAAATATGTTTTCCATTCTTTGAAACAAAACATGGGTTCAAAGGGCAAATTATTTTTAATTTTGGTGGTGTTCACTTTGGTAACTATTCCTCTCATAGATCACATTTTTGGTATAATATATAAAACATCTTAGCTTGTGTCTGCTTCTAGTTTCCCAATTCTCTTATAATTTTACATCTTGCCTGTGTGCCTGCAATTCATTTGGGGGTACTTTTGTATGTGGGCCTAAGTTTAAGGTCATTTTATTGATGTATAATTACTCTGGCACTCTTTTTAAATGTTAATCTTTCATCTGTTAAATTTCATTGAAACTTTGTTCAGAATTTGTCATGCTTACTTTTCTGGATATATTTCTGAGTCCTCTGTGGTAATTTATTTTCACACCAATATCCTTCTATCATGGATTTTACTACTGTGACTGTTTGATGGGAATTTGGTAGGAATTTTATAAGGCCTACATATCAACGTGAAAGGGGGGGTGCTATTTATGTCTGATGGGAACATAGTTATCAGGAACAAGCATGGCATAGCTCTCCATTTTGATCTTTGATCATTTTCATTTGTGTTACACAGTTTTCATCAATAAGAACTTACGTCTATTCAATTTATGCCAAGTAATTAATATTTTATAGTTATTAAATTTATAAACTATAAATATTATCCTCTATATACAAATATTATTGAATTCTCTTAGTATTATTGAAACTATTTATGCTAACTTGAAATTTTGTGCACAGGCTCTAGTATGTACAAGCAGATATATTTATTCCTTTTCAAACAATGTACAATTTACTGGTTTTCTTTGCTTTATTGTACTGATTACACATTCCAGCAATACACTGACTACCGTGGTGAGTAAAGACATTCTTCATTATTTCTGATATTGGAAGAAAATAATATTTTATTATTACTTGTATATTTTTGTAGACATCATTTGTCAACTTGAGCAAATTGTCATGTATAAGTTATGGAGAGTTTTTATCATAAATGAGTATTGGACATTTTCAACTATTTTCTTTATTAATTAATAGGGTACATAATTTTTCTTTAATATTTTAACATAATGAGCAATAGGAGTTAATGATCAATTATTAAATCAACTTTCACTTTAAGAATAATCTCCACTCATCATGTCATAAAATTATTTTTATACTTTACTAAATTCTATTTGCTATTATATTTTAGGAGTTTTTATACCTTTGTTTATGTGATGTGGGATATCCTTCTGTATATGTGTTGTTTTTATTGGTAAATAAATAAATAAACTGGCTGTTTCAGCCAGTGACTTGGCAGAGTAAAGCCAGGTGGGAAATCTGAACAGAGATATAAAGAGAGAGCAGGCAGAGTCAAGAAGACACCATGTGGCTGCCGAAGGAGAGAGACGCCACCAATAACTTACCAGTGGGTCACAGCCTCATGGCAATACATAGATTAATAGAAATGGGTTAATTTAAGAGGTAAAGTTTAGTTAATAAGAAGTCTGAGCTAGTAGACCAAACAGTGCTGTGATTAATATAGTTTCTGTGTGATTATTTGGGTCTGGGCAGCCAGGAAATGAACTAGCAATCTCTATTTACCCAGTGGTGCCCAATGTGAGCCATGGATCCATATAAGACCTACAAAAGCTTAAGAAGAAAAAAGAGGGCTTCTAGACCCACAAAAATGGGAGTCACGCAAAGCTTCTTGGCAACCACATTTTTTTTTTTCCAGAAAGGCTCTGTTTGCTGGTGACGAGCAGAGGCTTGGCTCCTTGAAGGGAAGGCTTCCTGACTCAGCATTAGCAACAAAAACTGCACAGCTTCCTTGAGGGACAGTTTCTAGCTGCTAGCATGAACAGCTCTGGCTCTTTCAGGAGGCCAAGCACTTGAATGGGGTTTGTGGGCAGTGTGCTGGAAGTTACTTGGTGGTGGCATGGGTCAACTGCTTCTGAGGGTTGAAGTAGTGAGCACGGCTCACACCTGGTGGTCCCAGAGCTGGCAGTGAACTACCTCCAGCATGTTAAAAGGCTGAGGGAGGTGGAGTCAGCATCTAGGGTACCACAAACACACTGCTTACTATTTTAAAATGCTACTTGTTAGAAAAGGATTTCAGATACACTATAAGGCAGATTCAGACATAAAGGACGTCTCAATGAGACATAGTGTGTTTAGAAAATGTACGTAGGCTTTGGAGAGAGAAAAAAGAGTACAGGAAGTCATAGATTAAAGAAGTAAAGAAAATAAAATAAATATTAAAAAGTAATAGAGTAAAAATGTCACATAAAGAAAAAACATAAGGAGTCAGGATTTTGTGTATTATTGTGTTTTCTTGAATGAATGAGCACTCTCTGTTTATATTTATGATATTTCTGCATTTTTATTCTTCTATTATTTTGTCTGGTTTTGATATTGGGTTGACATTTACTTTATAAAATGAATTTGAAAATGGACCCACATCTCCTTTTCCTAATTTACATTGCATATATTAAGTATTAATACTTTCTGTTTTCAATTTTCTCCAGGGAAACAAAATGGGAATTAAAATTTTACTTGGGAAAATTTTAAAATGTGAATTTGATTCTTTTAGTACTTATAAGATTATTCAAATTGCAACTTCAGCACTAGGTATTGTGGAGACTTTAGTTTCTTGTATAATTGGTTCATTTCACATAAATCACCATATTTTATATAAAATCGACTATAGTACCCCCTTATTGACCTTCATCAGCTGTGGCATCTGTACAAAGTTCCAGATCTATTGTGATATTGATAACTTGTGTCCTTTCCCTTTTATTTTGTTTTTCCTCTTGGTCAACTGGCTGAGTTTTATTACTATGCAAGTATTGTCTTATAGTTTCCCTGTATTATATTGCTCTTAGATTGTATATTTCTCCACTAATTTCTTTATCTTCTTTGCATATTTGGACTAGTTTTCCATTGTTTGCTAATTATTCAAATAGATGTTATGGTTATTATATTTAGAGTCTTTTATTTTCAAAGTTACACATTTAGAACTATAATTTTTCTTCTTATAACTGCTTTAGTTAGAGCTTCCAAATTTGAATATGTTTAATTGAAATTTAATATATGTTTTATCTACTTGAAACATATTTTTCTAGATCATATCTACCTTGATATGCAACTTTTACTAAAAGGGACTATCTATAATTCTTGACAACTTAAGCCTTATCTAATTATTTGAAATGTCAAGACTGATGTTTTTCTAGGAAAAAAAAAGAAATTTAACTTGAATGCATATACTTCAAGTGTGGTTTAATTGTCTCCAGCCTTTCCTTCTTGATAATCATCCTTACTGAATTTTTCAAAATTGAGAATCTCATTTATGAGTACAGAATTTATATCCTTTCTAGCCTTCCCTCTACTCACTCCATCTCTGTCTGTGTACTCCTCATGCCATCTATACCTGTTTTGATTAGTTCCTCTGTGCCAGGATGTAGAATCATGGCAGATATACTTTACAAGTAGCAGAATTTTTGTACTTTGCACTAACTCCCTTATATGAGGCTTTAGGGAGCTTATGCTCCGTGAAGACTAATAAGACACAAATTTGGGTCAACCTAGAAAAATCTTAAGCCAAATTTGATGCCTTAATATGGGGATATTATAGAGGACCACAGAGCAATCACAGATGTAAAGACTGCAGGATGGAAATGCTAACCTCTTTACTCAACCAACCTTTCTGATTTGTGCAAGATGTGATTGGGTTTGGGAGAATGGCTATTGCCGGCAGTTGACCAGGTGTCTCCAATTATACTTGATAGTCCAAAGGAGATCTTGCTGCTTGGAAGAGCTTAATATATTTCCTTCATATCAAAATTTGGGTATTAATCTAGCAACCTCTTTCTTGTCATTATGCTTTACAATAGACCATGGGAAAAGATTCTTTAAGCTGATAAATACTGCAATGAAATTTATTTTTGTTCTTCAGAGAATTACCAATTTTCTAGTATAATGTTAGAATTTAGTTTGGGGGGAACCTTGATCACCTTGTGCTTCTACAATATATCATATAATCCCATTTATTGATGCTATTATGCAAACAGGATAATTTCAAAGACATAACAACTCATATTGTAAGACGTGTATGTTAAACGATGAGTAACATGCCTGTCAAAAATTCAGGAGCCTACTACCTCATTGAGATCTGTGGGAGCCCACTGGTCTAGATCATGTCAAGTTATCGCTTTCTAGCTTCTTGAGATGTCTTCATAAAACATTTTCATCAGAATGATCAGGGATAGGCAGAAGAAAAAAGGATAAAGGAAAGAAGAGAAAATGAAGAAGGTAAACAAAGAGAAGATGGGGAGAGAGAGGAGGAAGAAATAATTTCACTTCTTGCTCTTATAAAGCCATTAATTCTATCAAATTAGGACCCCACCTTTAAAGGGCCTTTAACATGAGAGGTCATGATTTAGTCCATACTACGCTTCTTTGTAAATTGCATTTATTTATTTATGTGTATGCATGCTACAGCTTGTCAGTGGAGGTCAGAAGACTACTTGCTGGAGTTGCTGCTCCATTTCCATTGTGTGAGTCTCAGGCTTTAAACTCAAGTAGTCAAGCTTGACAAAAGGAGTAGGAAACTTTACCCTCTGAACCATCTGGTAGGTAATACTTGATACTTAATACTCTTCTGTGTGTTTGTTTGCAATAACAAGAGGGCCCTGACAAATTAAATTTGCAACTAAATGTGATTATTTTATGAGTGCATGTATATGTGGAGGGATACAAGGTAGAATGATGCATGCAATTATAAATGCATCAGTGACCTGTTCAAGATCACTTAGCTATCAAGCATGTAATATCATGATTAAATACCAATTTAGCTGAGTCCACAACCCATGTGTTGTTTTCTGTCAAATTTAGTGAAAATTAAACTATGTATCTTAGTAGTATTTAAACTAAATATAGAAGAAAGTCCACTGTAGCTGTAACATTAAGTAGACTCTAAAGATGACTCCTTTTACCAACAGCTGTAGAAAACTTAGTGATATCAAACAAACATTTGTTTAGTACCATAAATTTATTATTGAATTCTGGCAAAGCAGTATTTAAGTTTCAGTGGATGAAGCATTGGGTTTGAGGAGACAGTCCTAAGGAATCCAAGAAGCATAAAGGAAAGGGGTAGAAAATGAGTCTGGTGATAGAGGCAGTAGGGCATAGGGCTCAGGAAATGGGGTAGGTTAACTACAGCTTCTCCTCAGAATATTCTGAAAGCATTCGGGGTAGATGCAGGGACATGGGATTGTCCTTGATGTACAATTCTCTGACCTCAAGAAAGAAAAGAGTTTTCCTGGCTCATCAACCTTACTCAATTTAGGGATATCAGAGACAAGATATTATAAACTAGTGATGATCTGAAATTTAAGCATGTTTAGGCTGTCAGTCATGATTTCAAGTGGTTGTCATAGGATGCTTAAAAAGCATTACACTTAATTGTTGCACTAACGATTGACTTTTCTATGAATTTCACCATGTAAGAATGTTTTCCTAAGAAGAGTTAGAGGAAACGCCAATCAAGTATTTGTTGGGGAAATAATAAAGGTTCAGTTGTGTCAAACAATTCCACGCCAAAGAAAACATGATATTAAGAAACACAACTGCAATAGGGATCCTTTCTTCACAGGTTTCAGCTTCTCAGCCTTCCTTTATAAAAAGAACACATTCCAATACGAAGGATGGCCTCCCTGATATTTGATAATCCATAACAAGTAGGTTTTCTCAGGGTAAGAAGGACATCTTACACTCAGAGAAGGATTATGTAGGAATCCCAGTAGGAAGGATGACTTCTTTATGAAATGAATGAAAACTAACCACACTTGATCACTTTTATATTTTAACTTTTAAAGTAGTATTTGATCATTTTATTGACATGTACAAACTATGATCTAGCGATATCTTCCATTTATCTTCTCAAAATAAAGGTTTTAGAAAACCACCAATTATACTAACATAAATCAAATTATATCAAATGTTTTTGTTTGTTTTTATAATAGCAAAAGGCTCTCTCTATGAACTACAGAGCAACACCTTCTGATTCAATAAAAGCGATATTTTGTTATTCCAATACCTTTTCTCTGGACTTCCATTAAGATAAGTTAGTCTTCCACCGGGAGAGGTAACAGCTTTACACCTAGGGATATTGAACTTTGCAGTGTTCATAGCTTTTTCTTTTCTTTTTTAGTTTTTTGTACATTCTGTTACCACAGCTACCGCCCTGCAAGATGTGAGGTGAAGCTTTCTTCCTTCCACAGAGAGGGGGAAGTGAGTGGGCTCTCATCTGTGAAGGACATGACCTGCGCATGGAGGAAGTGATTCTGTTCCTATCTTTTTTTTAACATGAACTCAGCTGAAGGGACTGTCAATAGAGAAATAACAAAGTTCCTTCTTATTTTGTTGACAATTTTTTTCCCTGAAACCACCTTTTCTAAACCTTAGCCTCAACAGTTACTCTCAATCTATGCCTTTGTCTTGTTTATCTAAAACCAATACTGAGCCCAGCTCACATCAATCAATGCTGTTTCTCAGAATGACAAAGGACTCCCAATTCTCTTGCTTAACAGCTTATTCAACACCATTGCCTTCAGAGACCTTTTAAGATCTACACTTCCTGACTTAATGGCCTCCAATATCCTAAGGTGAAAGAGACAGACAGAGAGAGAGAGAGAGAGAGAGAGAGAGAGAGAGAGAGAGATTAGCTGAAAACTAAAATGAAAATCTCTCATAAGCATAGGAGTAATAGTTAGGAAAATAAAGACCTTATCATCAAGCAGATTTAGAGACATTCAACAAGGCTAAAAAGTTAGCATCTTGCTAGTCTGAAATGTACAATAAATAAAGCTGAGGGCTGGACAGAAACAAATCTATGCAGAATAATCCATGCAACTTTGCCAAGCAAATTATCAAGGTACATAAAATTGTAGTCAAGAATAATTGTTTAAAGCAAAAAAGTTCAAACTCTAGAGGGATGCATATATTTGCATATAATAATGGAATTCTTTGCATATGCTAACTGAAGATCATGAATTCTGTCTGTCTTTTTTGGAACTTCTTTATTCTAAGTCACCACATGTATGGGAAAAAAAGATATTGCCTAACTGTTAAAAGAACATTTTAAAAATAATTCTGTCAATTATTAAAAAATATGTATTGCTCCTAAAAATCATTTAAATAATTAAAGCCATTTTATAATACTCTATCTTACATAATTTTTCAAAGCAAATTGATCACATAAATTTACATGTTGGGGAAAAATCACATTATTGATTCAGAATAAAATGGTTCTACTACTATAACATTTTTTGTTAATCCCATCAGTGAAAGCATCCTTTATGACACTGTATCACAAGATGATAAGTCATGTGACTAAAGAAGGTGGAGGCAATACCAACAGAAAAAACTCATTTGACATCAACATAATTCATTTAGATATATTTGTACCATATGTAACTGAGATGTTGTTCTTATGTTATACAAATAGAATGAACAGGTAGCAAAAATGAGTAAGTAACAAAACATATGACATTTTTTTACTGATAGTATCTATAATATCTTATATATACTGATATCATCATCATCATAATAACTGCAGCTGTATTTTCCTATAGCTGAAACATAATTTCCTTTACAAAGTCCACAGAAACTCAAAATCTAATGCCTCTTTTTGCAAGTTTTGGCTTTTAACAATTGTCAAGGTTAAGAAAGCTCTCAAAAATTGGTAATATTCTGTCACGATCACTGCCTGCACCAATTGGAAGAAAAGGTGGTAGTGTAAGAATACATTCAGCAACATAAAGAGCAATATGGCACCACCAGAACCTGGTGATTCTACAACATTAAGACTGGAACATCCCAACACAGATTAAACAGAAGAAAACAACCTTAAAATAGCTCTATGAAGATGATATAGGTCCTTAAAGAGGAAAAGAGAAATTGGCTTATAGAAATAGAGGAAAAGACAAACAAAAAAAATGGAAGAAACCAATAAGTCCCATAAAGAAAGCCAAGAAAAAGAAACAATAGAACAGGTAAAGGACACAGTTCAAGACTTGAAAATTGAAATAGAGGCAATAAAGAAAACACAAATGCAGGTATCCTTCCTTCTGCTGCATACAGGAGATATACCTCAACTTCAAAAATAGATATTACCTCAGAGTAAAAGGCTGAGAAAAGATTTTCCAAACAAATGTCCTAAGAAACAATGTGGTAAAATTATCCTAATATCTAACAAAATAGATTTCTAACTAAAATTAATCAAAAGAGATGAAGTAGGCACATTTCATACATCATGGGAAAAATCAATCAAGATGAAGTTTCTAAACTGAACATTTATGCCCTAAATATAAGGGCAACCACATTTCTAAGAGAAACATTACTAAAGCTTAAATCACACATCAAACCCCACACACTATTAAGTGGGAGACTTCAACACTCCTCTCTCACCAATGGACAGGTCTTCCAAGCAGAAACTTAACAGAGAAATAAGGGATCTAACAGATGTTATGGCTCAAATGGCCTTAACAGACATCTATAGAACATTCCACCTAAGCACCAAAGAATATACCTTCTTCTCAACACCTCATGGAATCTTGTCCAAAACTGACCACATACTCAGTTACTTGCTAATCTCAACAGATACAACAAGTTGGAATACTAATAGATATATTATATTATCAGATCAAGATGTGTTAAATTTAGAATTCAACAACAACACAAACTACAGAAAGCCTACAAACTCATAGAAACTGAACAATTCTCATCCAAATTACCACTGGGTCAAGGGAGAAATAAAAAAAGAAATTAAAAACTTCCTAAAATTCAATGAATATGCATGCACAACATATCAAAATTTATGACACACCATGAAAACACTGGTAAGAGGAAAATTCATAGCACTAAGAGCCCACATAAAGAATTGGAGAAATATCACACTAGCAACTTATCAGCAACTTATCCTGAAAGCTCTGGAACAAAAAGAAACAATATCACCCAGGAGGAGTATATGGCAGGAAATAATCAAACTCATGCTAAAATAAAGTAGAAACAAAAAGGACAATACAGAAAATCAATGAAACAAAGAGTTGATTCTTTGAAATAATGAGCAAGATTGAAAAGCACTTATCCAAACTAAACAAAAGTCAGAAAGAATATACAAATTAACAAAGTAAAATATGAAAAGAGGACATAAAACATACACTGAGGAAATACAGATGTTCATTATGTCATACTTCAGAAACCTATACGCCACAAAATTGGAAAACCACAAAGAAATCGGCAATTTTCTGGATAGGTACCACATACCAAAATTAAATCAAGACCAGATAAAAACTTTAAATAGACTTATTATCTCTAAGGAAATAGAAGTAGTCATTAAATAACTCCCAACCAATACATACGAAGGCCACATGGTTTCAGTGCAGAATTCTACCAGAACTTCAAAGAAGAGCTAATACCAATATTCCTCAAAGCGTTCCATGCAATAGAAACAGAAAAACACATTATCAAATTCTTTTTTTCCTTTGGAGGCTACAGTTACCCTGATACCCAAACCACACCAAATGTAACAGAAAAAAGAAGTTTATAGATCAATCTCCCTTATGAACACTAATGCAAAAATACTCAATAAAATACTGGCAAACCTAATCCCAGAACACATTAACAAAATCATCCACCATGACCAAGTAGGCTTCATTCCAGAGATTCAGGTTTGGTTCAATATATGAAAATCTGTCAATGTTATCCACCATATAAACAAACTGAAAGAAAAAAAAACATGGTCCCACCTCTTGAAGATAATTGGTTAACAAAGCTTCCTCATCACCTCCCTCTTTAGTCTAAACAAGAGCGATCCAAACCCAATACAAAACTATGTACAATAGGAACAGATACCAAGTAAATTACAAACAACATAAACAATATTAAGCAAGAAACACATGATAAATATTTTAAAATTCTATCACTTTTGGGATAATTGCTATTAATTTCTCCCAAAAAATTAGTAAAAGCTCTTTGCCATGGTTCATTGTCTTCCCATAACTTTTTTATTTCATCAGTCATAAAAGGCATTATAATCTCTGCTGGATCTATACCTGCTAATTGACAGTCTCAGTTTTCCCATATCATAAGAGCCTTAAGTTTTTGAAGAAAGAAATTTAAAAAGATATCAGAAAATAGAAAGATATCCCAAGTTCCTGGACAGGTAGGATCAATATACATGAGGAAAGAGAAGTTATTATGAGGGGGATATTTGGGGGTTAGGGAGAAATCTGGTGCAAAGGAAACTCCCAGGAACCCACAAGGATGATCCCAAATAGGACTTCTAGCAATGGTGGAGAGGGTACCTGAACTGGCCATTTACTGTAAGCAGATTGGTGACTTCCCTAATTGTCATCACAGATACTTACCAAAAGCAATCTGTAGATTCAATGCAATCCCATAAAAATCTGAACACAATTCTTCACAGACTTCAAAAGAACAGTACTCAATTTCACATGGAAAATAAAAAAACCAGGATATCAAAAACAATCCTGTATATAATCACTCAGAAGTGGTTATTAGGAGTAAAGTATAGGATAACCAACCTACAATTCACATATTCAGTAACTGATGAAAGCAGAAGAAATCCACTGACCATCACTATATTGAGTTCTGGGAGTAGGGATTGTACCAGTCAGGTTGGTCATGATGAGGGAACCCATAGAGACAGCTGACCTGAGCTCACAGGAGTTCATAGACACTTGATCAGTAGAAAGGGAGCCTGAATGAGATTAACTTAGGTTCTCTGCATGTGTGTGACAGTCATGTAGTTTTGTCTCTTAGTAAGGCTTCTAACAGTGAGAGAAGTACCTCTCCCTGGGGCTAGCTGGCTTTTTGTAACCTGTTCCACATATTAGATTACCTGGCCCCACATCAACATAGGGGAAGGAGGTCGGTCTTGCATCAACTTGTTGTGCCATGCTTTGTGCAAGTCCATGGGAGGCCCGTCCGTTTCTGAATGGCAGTGGAGGAGGAGTGGATGGGAAAATGTGTAGATGGGAAAGGAGAGGGGCGACATGGAGAGGATGGAGGGGAAACTGGTTGGTATGTAAAACAAGTTTAAAAAATATTATTTAGTTAAAAAAGCAAAGTAACAAATTAAAAATACTACTCATTGACAACTTTCAATATTAATATTGTTCTCCCTACTCTAATAAAAAGATATAGACTGGCAGATTGGCATAGAAAACTAGATCCAACATTTTCCTACATCTAAGAAACACATCTCAACATTAAGTGTAGATATCATATACAAAAGGATGGAAAAATGTACTCCAAGCAAATAGGACAAGGAGCAATCAAGTATGGCTTTTTAATATGTGACAAAATAGATTTTAATTCCAAATTAATCAGAAGAGATCAGCAAAGACAATATGCACTCAATAAAGGAAAAAAAAATCCACTGTCAAGGTATTGCAATTCTAAACATTTATGTACCAAATACAAGGGAAATACTAATACTTCTAACAATTACACATTGATTTAAACACAATAAGAGTGAGGGAATGAAATACCCTCATGTTTAGTATTATACAGGTCATTCAGATAAACACTAAACATAGAAACACTGCAGTAAAATGACATCATAACTACTAGACATGTGCAGAAAATTCCACTTTTACACTAAATAATATATTTTCTTTCCATAAGCCCTTGAATCTGTATCCCAAATTTAACTTATACCAGAACACAAAGTGAGTCTTAACAGATACGTGAAAATTGAGCTATGACCCTGCAACCTATCAGAACACTGTGACTTAAAGCTCAATATCAGCAATAATACAAATGACAAAAAAGTATGGAAGATAATGATTCCCATTATAAGTTAGGTCAAGACAGAAATCAAAAAGAATTTTTTATATTCTTTTATTTTTCATTCAAAAAAAATTACACTTCCTCCCCTTCTCCCAGTCCCCTCCCACTCCCTCACTAACCCTCCTCCCTCCCCCTGCTTCCTTAAGAGGGGGCAGGGTACCCTGGCCTGTGAGAAGCCCAAGGCCCTCCCCCCTCCATCCTGGCCTAGGAAGGTATGCATCCATACAGACTAGATTCCCAAAAAGCTAATACATGCAGAAGAGATAGGCTCCAGTGCCATTATCATTGGCTTCTCAGTCAGCCCCCATTGACAGCCACATTCAGAGATTCCAGTTTGATCATATGCTCATTCAGTCCTGGTCCAGTTGGATTTGGTAAGCTCCCATTAGATCAGGCACACTGTCATGGTTGGTGGACCAGCCTCTTCCAGTCCTGATTTCCTTGCTCATCTTCTCCCACCTTCTGCTCTTTGACTGGACTTTGGGAGCTCAGTCCATTGCTCTGATGTGAATATGGGTCTCTGTCTCTATCTCCATCCATTGGACGAAATTTCTATGGTGATGATCAAGATATTCATCAATGTGACTATGGGACAAGGCTAGATCAGGCACCTCTCCTCTGCTGCTCAAGTACCTAGCTGGGGACATCCCCGTGGGCACCTGAGATTCCCTCTAGAACCAAGACTCTTGCCAATCCTAAAGTGACTCCCTTAATGTAGATATCTTATTCCCTTCTCCAATATCCACCCTTCCTCCATCTCCACCCTCTCACTCCCCCAAGCTCTCCCCAGTCCATCCCTTCTCCCTTCTCCCTCCCTCTCTCCCTTTCACTCTCCCACCCACACCTACACCCCTATCCCCATTCCCGTGCCTCCACCTTTTGCCCGGAGATCTTGTTTGCTTCCAATTTCCAATATATGTTTTTCTTTGGGTTCACCTTGCTATTTGGCTTCTCTAGGCTTGTGAGCTATAAGCTTAATGTTCTTTGTTTATGGCTAGGGTCCACTAATGAGTGAGTACATACCATAATCATCTTTTTGGATTTTGGATATCTCACTAAGGATAGTGTTTTCTATTTCCATCCATTTGCATGCAAATATAAGGATGTCATTTTTTTTTACCGCTGAGTAGTATTCTAATGTGTATATATTCCACACTTTCTTGATCCATTCTTCCATTGAGGGGCACCTAGGTTGTTTCCAGGTTCTGGCAATTACAAATAATGCTGCTATGAACATAGTTGCACAAATGCTTTTGTAGTATGATTGGACTTCTCTTGGGTATATTCCCAAAAGTGGTATTGCTGGATCCTGAGGTAGGTTGATTCCCAATTTCCTGAGAAACCGCCACTGATTTCCAAAGAGGTTGCACAAGTTTGCATTCCCACCAGCAATGGATGAGTGTTTCCCTTACTCCACATCCTCTCCAGCATAGGCTATCATTGGTGTTTTTCATTTTAGCCATTCTGACTGGTGTAAGATGGTATCTCAAAGTTGTTTTGATTTGCATTTCCCTGATCGCTAAGGAAGTTGAACATGACCTTAAGTATCTTTTGGCCATTTGAACTTCTTCTGTTGAGAATTCTCTGTTCAGATCATTACCCCATTTTTTAATTGGGTAATTTAGCATTTTAATGTCTAGTTTCTTGAGTTCTTTGTATATTTTGGAGATGAGACTTTTGTCCGATGTGGGGTTAGTGAAGATCTGTGTAGAACTCTTCCATGCTTTAAAAGACAAACTAATGAGAATGTTTCTCAAATTTTCCTCAAAATACAAACTAAAGAATTATTTCTAAATTATTTTTGTTAAGCCACTGCTACCCTGATTGAGAACCATACAAAGATTCAACAAAAAGGTTAGAAAATTATAAGCCAGTACTTCTTATGAATATAGGCACAAAATTTCTTGCTAGGCATGGTTGTGTGTGCCTTTAATCCCAGAACTTGGGAGGGAGAGGCAGGTGCATCTCTAAGTTCAAGGCCAGCCAGGTCTATGGAGTGAGTTCCAAGACAACAAGAATTATAGAGAGAAACCCTGTCTCAAATCACCCCTCCCCCAAAATTTCTCAATAAATATTGTCAAACACAATTCAAGAACACATAAAAAGATTTTACATACCATGATCAGCTTGGTTTTATCCCAGAGATATGGAGAAGGATCAGCATATATAAATCAGCACATGTAATGTGCCACACAAACAAACTACAATACCTACATGTATTTTTGTCAGTAGATGCAGAAAATATGTTTTACAAAAATACAGCATCTACTCATAAAAAAATTATTGGAGACACAGGGATACAAGGGATATATATCAACAAAATAAAGACAATTTATGGAAGTCCACAGGAAACATCATCCAAAATAGAAACTCAAATCATTTCCACTAAAATCAAGAACAACATAGGGTTGTCCACATACTCCATATCTGTTCCATATAATACTTTAAGTCTTAGAGAGAGTAATAAGACAACAGAAGAAGATCAAGTAAATAAAAATAAAGATTGAAGATAGCACTCTTAGTAAAAGATTATATGATATTATGCATAATAGACCTGAAAGATTTGATGTGGCATGTTCTTCTGCATATGTGTTGCTCTTATTGGTTGATGAATAAAAATGTATCAGTCAATGTCTTAGCAGAGTAAAATCAGGTGGGAAATCTGAACAGAGATAGGTAGAATAGGTGGAGTCAGGGAGATGTCTTGTTGCTACTGAAGGTGACAGATAACCATAATCTTTACTAGTAAGCCACAGCCTTGTGGTGATATACAGATTAATATAAATGGGTTAATTCAAGATGTGAGAGCTAGCTAGAAATATGTCTGAGTCATTGGCCAAGCAGTGTTGTAATTAATACAGTTTCAGTGTAATTATGCAAGTCTGGGTGGCTGGGAAACTAATTTGCAGTCTCTGTTTACAAAATGGTGTCCAACATGGAGTTAATAAGGTTATTCAATCAATGAAACACCTTTGCCTTCCCTAATGCATAAAGAATGGCTTCTTACTTACAGTTATTGTTTTAAAAGATTATTTCTTCACTATACCTTTAGAAGAAAAAGGCAGAGAAATATTTGTCTTTGCAGTGCCTACATATAATAATTCTCAGTCTGCCAAGAAATATCAATGGAGGGTTTTCACACACAGAATGTTAAATAGCCCCACCCAGTGCCAATATTTTCTAAGTCAGTCATTGAAAATAAATATGTAAGTAATTTCCTAAATCTATAGCTTACCATTATTTAGATGACATTTTGCTATCTGATTCAAATGTAGATACTTTAGAAAGAATGTCTGAAGAAGTAAAAAAAAAAAAAAAGTTTTGCCTAGTGGAGGATTACAAATTGCTCCTGAAAAATTACAAAGAGGAGATTCTATCAATTATCTAGGCTATAAAACAGGTTTACAGAAAATTAGAACAGCGCAAATTAGGAGAGATCAATTAGGGAGTCTTAATGACTTTCAAAGATTGCTAGGATAATAGATAAGAAAAATGTGGTACATTCACACATACAAATAATGACATCTTGACATTTGCAGGCAAATGGATAGATCTAGAAAACATCATATTGAGTGAGGTAACCAAGACCCAGAAAGACAAATATCACAATTACTCTCTCATAAGTGGCTTTTAGACATAAAACAAACTAAACAAGCCTACAATTCACAATCCCAGAGAACCTAGACTACAATGAGGACCCTAAGAGAGATGTACATGGATCTAAACTACATGGGAAATAGAAAAAGACAAGCTCTCCTGAGTAAACTGAGAGCATGAGGACCATGGGAGAGGATTGAAGGGGGAGAGGAAGGGAAGGATGCAGAGAAAAATATATAGCTCAATAAAATCAATTAAAAAAAGTGTGCTATGAGACATTTCCAATCTATAGCCCACTTCTGGAATAAAAATGATCTAACAATTCATTTAATACTTTAGATGGTGACAAAGACTTAAATAGACCCAAGGAATTAACAGCTGAAGCTAAGAAAGAATTGACTTTGATTGAAAAGAAATTATGGAGGCATGAGTATCATGTGGACCTGAATCTAAACTGCATTCTGGTCACATTACCTTCCAAATATTCCCCTATAGAAATTTTAATGCAGAGGGAAGATATTATCTTTTTTACGACACAGAGTAAAAAATTGAAATATTATATGGAAAAGATCTCAGAATTAATTATAAAAGGAAAAGTAAGACTTCATCAATTAACAGGAATAGACCTAACAGACATTATATTGCCTTCTACTGGTGATGAAATTAAAAAATTATGGGAAGACAATAAACCCTGGCACAGAGCTTGTACTAATTTTTGAGGAGAGATCCAAAAATTGATATAATTAAACTTATAAGGAGAGATTGCTCACATTGTATGTAACACACCAATAACTGGAGCCCCTACATTCTATATGGATGCAAATAAATCAGAAAAGACAGGTTACAAATAAGAAGATTTAAGTAGAGTGGAACAAAACCCTCATGATTCTGTCCAAAAGTCAGAATTATTCACTAGTCTCATGGTACTAATGGATTTTAAAGAACCTCTCAATATATGATTCATAATATGCAGAAAGAGTTGTTTTGCATATTGAAACTGCTGCGTTAATACCAGATGATACAGAATTGACTTCATTATTTATTCAGGTTCAAGATATAATCAAGAATAGGCTTTGTCCCATATACACAACACACATTCGACCCCATACAGGTCTGACAGTTTCTCTAGCACTAGGTAATGCAGAAATTGGTTGATTATTGATGGGAAAGGTGCTGAATGCCTCAGAATTTTATTTAAAAAAAAAAACCATGTCAATAGCAAAGGTTAAAAAAAGACTTTTCTGTTACATGGAAACAAGCTAAGAAGATTTTAAAGACATGTTCTACTTTTTCTTTATGTAACCAAACACCACAACCTTCAGGAAGTAACCCAGAGGATCCTCAAAGGAATGAAATCTGGCAGATGGATGTGTTCCCCTTTGTAGAAATTGGAAAATTAAAATATGTTTACCACACCATTGACAGCTATTCAGGTTGTGAATGGAAAACTCCTTTGAGTTCAGAAAAGACTGATTAGGTAATCACACATTTACTAGATGTTATGGCCATCATGGTTATACCTGCACAAATAAAAACAGACAATGGTCCAGCCTATGCCTCTAAGAAAATAAAACAGTTTTTTGGTTGTTATAATATAAAACATATTACAGGAATGCCACATAATCCTATAGGTCCAGCAGTTATAAAAAGATCAAGTTGAACTATAAAGGTGTGTTAAACAAGCAGAAAGAGGTAAAAAACATCCCCAGAAATATATTGCATAATGCTTTATTAACCTTGAATTTTCTTAATGCTAATGAGAAAGGAACAACAACAGCAGAAAGACATGGAATAGTAGAGATAACTTCTGAAATAAATCAGCCAGTTTATTTCAAGGATGTGTTGACCTCAGAATAAAAACTAGGAGATGTGCTATGCTGGGATGGTGAGCATAGCTCACAAAGCTGGTGGTGAACCTACTTCTGACATTTGGACACGGCAGAGCCAGTAAGTCCTAGTTACACTGTTTTGCATTTTAAGAAGTGCCCCTGGTCAGAAAATGATTACAGATATCCAATAAAGACATATTCAGACAGAAATAAACCTCTGAACAGTCATAGTGTGTTTAAAATGTATGTAGGCTTGGAAGAGAGAAGAAAAATTGTATAGACAGTTAAGTAATATAAGAGTACAGACAGTCAAGAGAGTCTGGGTCATGAATGTTATTATGTGTTTTTTTAAATTTTTGACTGCAGAGAGATATTTGTTCATGGAGGCTGCTAAGTTAAACCAACATAAAGATATCTTGACTTCAAAATTTGGGTCTAAGAATATGTTGCTTTAGAAAAGAGGTTTTGCTTTTTTTTCCACAGAAGATGAGAACCTTTGGATTCCTTCCAAATTAATATGGTTTGATGGATAAAAATCCCCCAAAAGTTCTCCATAAACCCTAATAATACTTTACCCAATAAAAAGCAAGAAGAAGTTTGAAGCTAACAATGCCTAAATATCCAGAATGATTTTTTGTAGATGTTTGTTTTCATTTAAAAGGCGATTTGATATAGAAATAAATACTTTATATTGGTATGAATCTTGGTCAATTGATATAAATTTAAGGTTGATTTGTTACACTGTATATATGTATTTCTGCTCTTGTTTAAAGTATTGTGTTTGTGTAGCTCATTTAAAAATGTAATGTATAATTAATAAATGCAGCTAAATAGATAGTCATTTATAACAGTCAAACTTGTAGTCATGTTAGGTTTTCTAGATATACAGAGATATATTTCAGTTAGATAGATAATCTTTAAACCTTTCAAAGCCCTACAGAATGTGGCATTTAAAATATTGTAAGAACTTAGACTATTCTCAACAATGAGACATGTCTGCTTCTGGCAGCACCAATTACTTCAGATAGGTTGATGGGCATTGAAGAAACTAGTTATAGAATTTGTTTTTAGTGTGAAAAATCTAGCTATTTTAGCAAGAAACTGCTATTACCTGGGCTACTTTATGACATGCTGTATTAACTTCATATGCAAACCCCACAGAAATAATGACTGCTGAACTTGCCTAAAGAAAGTGAGACAGTCATTTAGTCATGAAAGCATCTGCCAGATGTTCTGTAGGGCAAAGAAGAAAGCAACTGTTGAACTCTGTCATTATAAGACAGAACAGGTCTTCTAATTTCCTGCTTCATGAAAAAATCTCCTGAATTCTATGGGTCTATAGGCTGAAGATGGATGCCCCAATGTTACAGAAGAACTTTGGGTGACTGTCCATGCAGCAAGATGTCTCTGTCAATTCTTGAATTTTGGAAGTTGCTTACAATTCACTTCCTGTTTACTTAGGTAATATTATATCTTTCTGGAACCTTTGTGGAGTTGAATAGATAATTATAGTTTTCCTTAGTTATGATAAAAAATAAATTAGATATGAGACTTTAGACTCATAAAGATAGGATAGATGATAGACTATTTTCCTTAATTTACCAAATGTAAACGGAGTAAATATTGTAACTATAATTCTTGTTTGATAATTATTTTGTATATGTAATTTTACTAGGTTAAAGTTAAAAACCTTCCTTTTTAATTAGATAGAAAAGGGGAGATAATGTGGGGTGTCCTTCTGCATATGTGTTGCTCTTATTGGTTGATGAATAAAATTGTTTCAGTCAATGGTTTAGCAGAGTAAAGCCAGGCAGGAAATCTGAACAGAGATATATATATATATATAGTACATAGTATCAGGGAGACTCCATGTAGATGCTAAATTAGACAGATGCCCAGAACCTTTAATAGTAGGTCACAGTCTCATGGTGATACACAGATTAATATAAATGGATTATTCAAGATGTAAGAGCTAGCTAGAAATATGCCTGAGTCATTGTCCAAGAAGTGTTCTAATTAATATAGTTTCTGTGTGATTATTGGTGTCTGGACAGCCATGAAACGAACAAGCCATCTCTGTTTACAAAGATTCCACCAGGAGACTTTTAGAAATGACAAAAAAATTATCAAAAATAGAATACAATGGTAACATACAAAAATCACCAGCTTTCCTATATACAAATGACAAACATACTGAAAGAGAAATCAGGGAGACATTATCTTTCCCAATAGCCATAAAAGAATCATGGAATAAATTTAACAAAGCAGCTAGATGGCATTGGAGAAAGAAATTGAAGACTATAGCAGAAGATAGAAGGACCCTACCATGCTCATGAATCAATAGGATTTATATTATGAAAGTGTTCATCCTACTAAAAGCCATCAACAGATTCAAAGCAATGCCCATCAAAGTTCCAAGACAATTCTTCAGACCTTGAAAAGACATATTTCAGCTTCATATGGAAAAACAAAAAAGGTTAAAGAAATCCTGAATAATAAAATAATTCTGAAGTTACCATCATATAATGAGATTTCAAGTTTTATTACAGAACTATAGCAATAAAAATGGCATGATATTGGCATAACATCAGACAGGTTGATCAATTAAATTAAATTAAAGACCTAGACATAACTGTACACATTTATTGACAACTGACCTTTGTCAAAGAAGCCAAAAACAGATATTGTACAAAAGATAGTATCTTCAGTGAATGGTCCTGTTCAGAGTAAGTTCATACTAAAGAGTGAAAATAGATCCTATCTCTCACCCTTCACAAAAATCAGCTGCAGATGCATCAAGGACTAGTTACTCTTAATGTGATAGAAGAGAAAGTAGGGAATTCATCTGAATTCATTGGCACAGGTAGAACTTTTTGAATAGGAGCCCAATATCTCAGGCATTAACACCAACAATTAGGAAGAGGCAACTCATGTAGCTAAAAGTAAAGAATGCCACCATTCAAGCAAAGTATCAGCCTACAGAATGTATAAAAATCTTCAGAAAATATAGATCTGACAGAGTGTTGATATCTAGAGTATACAAAGAACTGAAATAAAAGAAACACTGATCATCAAGAAAATTCATAACCCAATTTAAAAATGGAGTATAGAACTAAACAGAGAGCTTTCAAAAAAATTAAATACAAAAGATCAAGATATTTTAAAAATGTCCAACATCTTTAACTATCAGGAAAATGCAAAGTAAAGCTGCTTGGAGACTTCATCTTTCTCTAACTAGAATGATGAAGATAAGTAAAACAAACAATGGCATATACTGACATTGTTTGTTGTAGTGAAAACTGGTGCCACCACTATGGAAATCAGTGTAGTAGTTCCTCAAAGTTGGGAACAGATCCACTTCAAGAACTAGCTATGCCTCTCTTGAACATATACCAAAGGACTCTATATTCTATTATAGAGAGTGTGTTTGTCCATGTACATTGCTGCTCTGTTTATAAGATCCAGAAACTGGAAACAGATTAGATGTTCATGGATTGATGAATGATAATGACATTGTGATCTATTTACATAATGGGATGTTACTCACCTGTTAAGAAAAATGAAAGTATGAAATACACTGGCAAATCCATGTTATTCAGAAAATGGAAACAGACTAGATGTATATAAACTGAATAAATAATGAAAATGTGGTACATTTACACATTAGAATATTATTCAGCTGTTAAGAAAGTGAAATTATAAATTTAAAGGTTAAATAGATTGTGCTAGAAAAAAATCATCCTAAGTGAGTTATCCCTTATCCAGAATAAAAACATGATATGTTTTTTCTTACATGGGTGTTAGTTTTAAAGCTTTAGATATGTGTGCTACAATTAGAATAGCCACAAGAATTAGCAATGTATGGACCAGGTAAGAGGAAGGAATCTTTAAAGAAATGTAAATAGAACATGGTGTTGCATTGAGATGAAGGAGAAACTTTGACAGGAAGACTAAATGGAGATGGATATCCGAGGGCAGAGTCCATGCGGGTAATTATAGAAAGGGACAAATGATTCAAAAGGTCTTTTGAAAAGCCATTTGGAAACTTATTAGAGTAGCAGCTTACTAAATTATATGCACATATTAAAGTAATTTAAATGGAGTCACCATAAAAAAAGGAGAAACAATGCCCAACTAGATATTTCATTCCACAAAGTACAGTCTCAGTTCCAGGAATGGGTAGATTACATCTTGTTGAGTCACTGAACACTGAACACCCCCTAAGCATTACATGTTATTGCCAATGCTATCCATTGTCCTCCATAGCCTGATTATAAGATTGTATTGCTGAAGACAACACATAAGTGATATCTCTATGTCATCAAACATAGAGAAATCTACCCGGTGCCCAACTAGAAGCATCACCCATACTGAATAGGAATCATGGTGCTGAAAGGTACTATTTATGTTAGTAAAGGAGAAAATATTTGTCAACAATATCCCAGTTATAAACCTTGCAACCTACACATTGATAAAGATATATTGGTTCAATAGTGGCACAAATGTTATCTGAGTAACCAAGCTCTGTTTAATTGGAATTAAGGCTTATTCCATGAGATAAAACTCATATTTGATGCTACTAAAGAGACCAAGAACCAGAGCCTAGGTAAATCATGGATCCTAGGGGGAAAACTTCCACTAATATTCTGCTATAGTAACAGAGCAAAAAATAACACACAAGGGTGTATTGTTATACCCATAGATTAGTGCTTTGCTTACCCCTAATCAGAGAAGCTGCTTCTTCTTGCAGTAGGTGATAATAAAGACAAAGACCTACAATTAGACAGTTTGTAAAAACTGAGAGAAGTTCATGCACTCATCCTTAAATGGGATGAATTTTTAAAACCTTTCTCCTCAAGGCTTGGGAATCTATATGGAAGCAGAGGCAGAATGATTCAAAGAGCCAGGGGTGATGGATGACTTCAAGGACCTGTTGTGTCTGGGACATGTATTTAACAGTCTGATTTTATAGGGAATATATACTACTTAGAGCCAATTACCTAAGCTTGATTTTATGTCACATATGTATACAGTAAGGTAAAGGTACATCATAATCTCTCTCCATGAGATTGTACTGACTTCCCATGGGACAGACTATACTTCACCCACTCTCTTAAGTAAGTTGTCATAAGCATCTCTGCTGTTTAGATGATCAGAATCTGTCTAAGTCCTTGTGGTAAAGTCCAACTCCTATGATATTCATTGCTAGTATTGATCATGGGTATGATTGATCATGATCCACCAAAAACGAAACTAATTCTTCCATGCAAAAGACCTCAAAAATGTGTCTTGTCCTTTTTTTATAATGTAAATTCAATGAGTACTATTTATAAATCCAAAAGACCTTACCAGATACCGAGTCTGTGAGGGCCTTGAACTTGGATGACTCCATAAAAAAATTAAATTCTGTTATTTAGAAGCCTACCAGTTTATAATATTTATTGTAGCACCCCACACAAACTAAGGAATGCCTATGTCTGCTTCTACTGTATACAAGAGCCCAGACGGAAACGTGACACAGCCTCTTCCATTAGCAAGCTAGCCTCTTAGTTTATCCCTGATAGTTGAGTAGAAAAGACAGAAGTCACATTACAAAAGCAATACATGCTATTTATTTACTTTGACCAAGATGTTGCAGGAACAATTTATTTGTATATCAATATTTCTTCCTCTCAGACAAAAATAAGAAAAAGAATCTTGACACCTGTCTTCAGCAGTCTGAACCTCCAGGATGGAAAGAAAAAGAGGTCCAGCAAGCCCTAACATGAGTGGGAGCTGCTTTGTGCAGTCTGGGATAGCAGCTTTGACAGTTACATCTTTGAGTCTGACGAGAGGATGCTTAAGGATACCGCTCTATTATCAAAAAGGCTCTGAGTTGTCATTTTTCTTCCTGGTCATGTAAAACGGCTACAAAGATTACCTGCACATTTTGACATTCAGAAAAGGGAAGAGGACATAGGGAATATAGAAATCAAACTGCCCCCACACCTAAACATGCAGTGAACAAGGTTGACATGGCAATGAACTCATAGAGTAAGGACAGTGCGTGTCAAAATGTAAGATACAGAGAAAACCTTTGATCTCTTGGTCAAAATCTAGTCTTTGCTTCAGGTGGTTGGAAATAAGAAAGCAGAATTTTATGTTTTCTACAGACTCTTATCTGCCACTACTGATACTGTTGGTTACACAATCACACTGAAAAGCAAGGAGTTAAAATAGAGAAAGGGATTGATTTCATATAACCATGGAAGCAAAAATCTTAACTGGATAGATGGACAATACATAAGCGTCTGCTGTGTCATACTGTAGGTACTATCCTGCAAGGAGGCTTGCGCACCGTACAAACAAGCACCAATAACTGAACATGCCATGCTCAAAGGGTATCCCTATTTTTACACCTTAAAAAAAAACACTACTAAAATAGAAAGCAGTGGTTCCTTCTGTCAATTGTCTCAAAGTATTAACAACCACTTTCAACATCAAACTTGATTAGCAAACAAAAAATTCAATACTGTAGTCCAAGGGTAGAGATGGGAGGGAAATGGCATGACCGCTCTCAGAGTCTGAAAATGATACGACAGTTCTCTACTCTGTGAAGTTGCTCTGCCAACTATTGGCATTGATTTCTGCTATAGGCAGATTCTGCTAACAACTTTTAAAACAAGAACTATACTCTGACTCCTAAGTCTTGTTAATAAGGAAACTTGAAGTCTCCAGTCTCTTTTGCACACACTAACCTATTTTGAGAAATCACTAGGGTCGATGCTATGAAAACTGCATAGCACAGTGGAAGGGAAGATTTTAATTGGGGGCTGTGTTTCCCATTGAGAACATGTGAAGGCAAAGTTATTTAATATTCTACCAGGACAGAATGACAATGGCAAGTTGTTACTGAAAGTATCTCTGTGACATACCTTACTGTCTTTCCTCTACAAATAAGGGACAGAGCTGTGTCTCTGTTTTACATAAAATATGTGCCTAATCCTCATACTTCTTTCTAAGAGAGTGCATGTGACATGTTCAAACATCAGGCTAGATAGTTTCCACTCATCCCTGTTTTAACCTCCAAACAACAATTAGCCACCATGGCAGCTTGTCAGGGCTCTCATCACAGGTTTGTAAACGCAAGACTAAGACAATGCACACTTGTTACGTCACAGCTCTGTGGGTAAGATTGAGATCGTTCCTGCTAGGGGGTCTGGAAAAACATCTGATTCAGAGTTCTGCTTCACCTCCTGGCACTGAAATAGCATGTGTTCTGGACCCCTCCACCACCACCCCCCACCTCAAAATTCACATCTGGGTCCAGATCCATATGTAAAAGGTGCCTGTTGATCTGACCTGCATTAAGTTGGTTAATACACACTTTCTAACTCAAGAAAACGATTAAACTTACTTACTGAAAATTAAAGAAAGTATTGTCAAAATAGTTGCCCTTGCTAAGATTTAGATTGTGAGTTCTACTTAAGGTACTTTTGAATTAAAAGACACCCAGGATTGAGAGTGTGTTTAGTGACATGAAACTATACTGAAAGATACTTAAAGTTAATGAGTTATGTTTCCTGTTTTACCTTAGATGAGAAATATCAGAATTGCCCATTTATAAAGGTAGTAAAGAAGCGCAATGAATCATTATACCTAAAGTGACTCATTGGTCATTCGAGGGTGAACAACAGACACTCAATGCTTTACATGGACTTCCTCTTACCTATGGTGAAAGCAGCAAATCTGTCTATGAAGTGGATCTTGGTACAATGCAAAAGAAGAGTTGGTTACTCCCATAACATTTGTGCCATTTTAATACATCCTGCAGACTTGTTACTGTCGTAGGCCTAAGAGTTGGCAGCTGGGAGATATTGATGATTACGATTTTCATCTTGTAGCATCTAAATACTTTCTTCCAGCACCATGAATGATACTTAATAATGGAGAAGCTTCTATTTGGACACCAGCTCCACTTTTCCTTACTCAGCGATATAAGTAGTGTCTTCACTCAACAGGGATAATCAATAGCCTTAGCAATAGCCTGTGGTGTTTGGTTGAGGAAAGGGTCTGTGAGATCCCTTTGACAAAGGCTCCATAAGACAGCAAGAGATAAATAGGCTTCATGAGTTTAAAGAAAAATAAAATAGAGGTCATGTGCAACCTTGGCCTTTGAGATATACAACAAAAACGTCATTATCTGGAAAACAAGATATGAGCCTTGACCAGACAACAAATCTCTTTCCTAGGTCTGGATTTTATAACTCTTCTAACTTTAAGAATAAGTTTCTGCTGGCTGTGAACTACCTATTCTCATGTGTTTTATACCGGTAGCCTCAGCAGATATAAGAAGTAACTCTTGAAAGAAAAACTTTAATATAATTTAAATTGAAGGAAGTCAAAATGAAATAAATATTTCAATTTGTGAAGTTTAGTATATAACATACTGTGGTGATATTTTGCATGTGTGTGTGCTTTAACAAATGAAGCTTGCCTGAAGATCAGAGTGTGGAGTTAGCCAAACTAGTTAGCCATAAAGGCCAAGCAGTGGTCGTACACACCTTTATTCCCAGCACTCAGGAGACGTAGGATTTCTGTGAGTTCAAGGCTACCATGGGCTACACGAGATTGAATCAGTCTAAAAGAGAAACAGAACCACGCAGTGGTGGCTCACACCTTTTATCCCAGCACTAGAGATGTGAAGTCAGGAAGTGATATGGCTGGGCAGAGAGAGGATTATAAGGCAGGAGGACACAGGAGCTTTGGATTCAGTCTGAAGTTTCATAGAGACAGTATTCAGTCTGAGGACTTGTAGAGACAGGATACCTTAGTCGGTCTGAGGATTTCATAGAGGTAAGAACTAGTGGCTGGCTGCTTTGCTTCTCTGATCTTTCAGCTTCATCCCCTAAAATTTGACTCTGGGTTTTTATCATTAATACCAAATAGAATCTGCGCTACAATCTACACCCACTGAAAGAATGTGCTGGTACAGATTTTGGTAATGTATGCAATCTTCCTTGGGTCTCTAGTCCCATTTACTTGTGTAATTTCAAGAAAAATTAAAGAATGTTGATAGAAATGTGTTTGAATCAATAACTTTGACAAGTATAATGAATTTACCTCTACTAGGACAACAAAATTTGAGTATTGTGTTCCAAGACAGAATACTACTTATAGGGAAAGAAATAAGAAAAGATCCTGAGATATCTGCTGTGTAAAGCTTATAGAAACCTGATGGTAAATAAAAAACAAACAAGCAGCAACAACAGCATAACAATGTTAGTAGAACAAAACTTCCTAACAAATAGTTAAGGTAAGTGGCCCACTTACCGGAGAAAGAAAGTGTTCTCTTTCTCAATATACTATCTCTGGTTCTGTCATTTCAAAACGTAAAACGAGGACATTTAAAAACTTGATAAAACTTTAGAAAAAAGCTTAAGAACAGCCAAAGCTAAGGACAGATTAGCAATGCATTAGGTAATAATCAGTGTTCGGGAGTATAGCTAAATGATAACTAAATGAGCTAAAAAGACAGCTGACTATCCCCAGCCTCAGCACATTTCCTACATGATTTTAGTGTTACCTCTTCAGAGAGAGGGATGTTATAGTAAAATAAAATAAAATTACTTCTAGTGGATACATGCAGTTCTTTCTTCCCGTAAGACTTAGTCCAGTTGGGTTGGCCAAGGGACAAGTACCTAGGGAGGTAAAGGTACCAAGAAAAGTAGGTTTACTTTAATTGTGCTAAAGGAAGAGGTAGAATAATTATCCCCTTAATGAAATATTGTTCCTTTCCTCGCAGACATCCAAACCAGTAGCACAGTCCTTTACAGCATGCCTGCTCCTTTCTGTGTCTTCCCACTTTTCTGGATTACTCACGAGAGCTAACTTTTCCTTTTCATATTTTTATCTCTGTTTGCAGCATGCTTCCTCCAGTACTGTGAGCTTCCTTGCTCTTTCTCCAAAGCCCCTCCTGACCATATACTTGCTCTCAACCACCATGTGGCTCCACATAGACTTACTCAAAGGACATTTCCCACCTCCTCTTCTCTATTCTTCTCCACATAGATGCTGAGATTTAAAGTTTGCCTCCCCTAGGCTTTTTCTTTTAAACATTAATAAAAAATGCCTATGGGCTTTAAAATATCAGTATGCTGAATTTATGAGAAGTAAGGCATTGTTTGAAGAAAATGGAACTAGGGAGGAAGTAGAATCTGGATACAAACATTCCCTGGGCAGAGGGGACTCCCAGACAGAAAAGATGGTACCAGAATGTGGAAACCATGTTCTGGATGGAAGATGAACTCACCGTTGATGTTCCTTTAGTAGATACCTGGGTCCCACTCTTGTAAACATCACAGCAGATGGCTCCTCTCATTTTAACTCAAAAACATTGAAAGGTAGAGTTGTCCTCTTTCCCATGCCCAGACACTAGCTCTCAACTATGTTACCTACACTACCCTAGGAAAGATAACATGGTCGTCAACTGCTGACTTATTCCCAGTGCCACAGGAATGGCAGGGGAAGAGGCAGGCACGCTGGACTCCATTTGTGAACTACTCAAGGCAAAATGAAAATCTAAACGCCTTGTCCAACAAATGGTTGACCAGTTCAGCATGGGAAACTGCTGGCAAATGAACCTACCGCCGTGCCTTTCCACGACACTGCTCAAACATGTGAAGACTCCTGGAGAGCAACAAAATACATTATGGATATTTTGCTTACCTTACAAGTCTTTCTTACATGGCTTGTCACTGCTGGCTTAGAAAGATTTGCATGCAAATGGATGGAAATAGAAAACGCTATCCTGAGTGAGGTAACCCAAACCCAGAAAGATGATTATGGTATGTACTCACTCATTAGTGGACCCTAGCTATAAAATAAAGGTCACCAAGCACTTAGCTCGCAAGCCCAGAGAAGCTGAATACCTAGGTGAACCCAAGGAAAGCATACACAGAACCTCCTGGAAG
>PVIU01011400.1:0-64981 GCA_004026605.1 Ondatra zibethicus | reverse complement strand
TGCTGACAAGAGGCAGTCCTGAAGCGCAGTGTAGTGACATTTAGATTGACACATCGTCCTCATTTTGGTGATGCAGTGAGCTCCTGGGACAGTAACTTTGGGCTGACAGTCTTGAGACCTTGGTTCCATTCCTAGCAATATATCTGCCTCACTGAATGACTTTTGACAAAGTGCAAACCTTTTTCTCCTGGGGGTGGGGTGAGCAGGGCCAATGTTTTGTCCCATTTGAAAAATGAGGATGCGATCTTTTCTAACAGCTTCAGAATAGCATTCTGATGTCACAGCCAGGAAGCAGAAGTGAGTGTTTTGGGACTAGGCAGTCTTCATACATACCAGGTAAAGTGTGGAATGCAGTCATTGCTGTTCCCTGTGTAGATCTGACTTATCCTCCTAGATTTTCCTGAACCCAGTGCCTCCCAGCATCGTTACCTCCTTTGGTTTGGAGTCTGTGGCCAATGGTGGCAGGGGAATTGCCAGGAGTAATTGCTCATGTCACCACGGTCCCTGCTTTATACTTCTTGTAGAAGCTGAGGAAACCACAGCGCTCCTACCTTAGTGCTACCAAAAAGCTGCGGCCTTGCCGGGCTGGGCTGAACAGAGATGAACGCCACACTGAAGGTGCTGCTGTGCTAACAGAGCAGGAAACCAGGGTCTAGTCCCCCAGACAGGCCCCTCAGACCTGGGGGTCAGGAAGCTGTGGTGTGACTGACATGCCCACTCTGGCTTCCAGCAGACTAATAGCTCAGCAGAGCTGAGTGCCTTCTTCCCAGGCAGTCCACAGTGAGCGACTGCAGAGGTGGCAGGTTAGCAAATGCAGCAGAGGCACCACGAGAAGAAAGGCAGAAAAGCACCAACATCAAAGACCAAGGCGAAAGGATCTGTGCCCAGTGATGTCAAAGCCCAGGGCACAGACTGGCCGGAAAAAGACAATAAAGGTGCTGCCGTCACAGGGAAAAAGAGAGAGGTCACATTCTTGTCCCTGCTTCCAAAACCTTTGCCCAGTGAGTGGTTGGCAGGCTGGGCCTAGGTCTCGATTCTCTACCCTCAGTACTGCGCCTGGGACTCAGCCAGTTTGTGCACGTGAAGTCAGGTCACAGAAAGAGGTATCCTTCCTCTCTGCATTTTACTTTCACCTTTGGTAATAGAGTGGAGAATGATTAGATGTGATTGTAGAAGCTTTATTGCCTGCTTGGAGAGCCTTCAGGAGTCAAAAATGAGCATAAAGTATTAGGAGAAACAGAAAGTGCTACAGTTGTTGGTGCCCTAGTGCTGCTGGGAAAACTCTCCTGCAGGGCCTGAGAGCAAAGACAGAGAGTGGGCCATACTTGCCTCAGGGGAGGGAGGAGGGGCGCTGGCTAGGAGTGGGTTGAGTGCAGCTTTCCACGTTTAGCTAACAAGACACACGTTCCCTCTCCCTAGACCATTTTCCTCCTGGGTAATTAAGCTGCTGATTTACTGCTCCCCACTTTCTAGTTCTGGGTAAATAAAGAAGGATGGAATACCATTTTCAAAGTATAACAGTTACAGGGGTAAAAGAAAATAAGTCTGTATTTTCATAGCTTTCTATGCTTTTATAAAGCAGTGTGTAAAGCCAGGCCTACAAACCCCACTCCCCAGGGCTTTTGCTTTTCTACTAGACTGGAGGGTTAGCTGGGCTTGCTGCTGTCACAGAAAAGCTGGTTTTCCTAGCAGCCATTTAGATGCAGTGGTGATGGGTCAGTTAGAAGCACTAAGGAGTTGGAAGCCTTGGATATAGCATCTTTGTAAGCTTTTGGCTTCTTTCAGGAATCATAGTCTCCTCATGCCAGCCAGCCTGCAAGTCAAGGAAAGTCATTACAGAATCATAGAGCTCTGGAAGGGGTTGCAGGGGAGATGTCATTTTGGGATGTGGTGGGTACCCACTATGCTGCACCACTACAGACATAATTAATCAATTGTGGAACATGGCAGAGGTTCTGCTGGTCAGTATTGTAATCAAACCCATTGGCTTTCTTGTAACCATTCTTAAACCCAGGCCCAGAGAGGGTAAGCAAACTGGCCACGGAATCAGGGACCTAGTCACAAGGGCAGGACTAAAACTTGGTTCTCTGATGCCTAGGGTAACATTCTTTATACTGCTGTGCTGCCTGTGGCCTCCGGACTGCAAGTGAAGTAGCAGGTGGGGCTAGATACCCATTTGGGAATTATTGACTGTACTTAGAGATCAATCCAGTCCTCAAAATTTTGGGTCATTCCTTGATCAGAAATTGATAAACATTTGGAAACACTGGGAAGAATAAGGGGAGGAGTATTTTATTTTATTTATGTGCATGGGTGTTTCACTCACATGTGTGTCTGTGGACCATGCATGTGTAGTGCTTTTGGCGGTTAGAAGAGGGTATCAGATACCTGGAACTTGAGTTACACATGGTTGTGAGTTGTTATGTGGTTGCTGGGAATTGAACTCTTGTCTGGAAGAGCAGTCAGTGCTCTTAGCCACTGAGCCATCTCTTCAGCCCCAGGAAAGAGGAGTTTCATAAGCAAGTCTAGCATGCTCTCTCTCTCTCTTTCTCTTCTTCCCTCTCTCTTTCCCTCCTTCAATCCCCCTCTCTGTTCCTCCCTCCCTCCATCCTTCCTTTTGAAACAAGGTCTTGTTACATAGTCCTGGCCAGCTTGATGCTATATATCAAGGCTGGTCTTGAACTCACATCAATCCTATTGCCTTAGCTTCCCAAGTGCTAAAATTATGGGACTGTACCACCACTCTTTCCTTGTTTGTTACCATTTCCAAACATCCTTCCCAATTTATAGCATAATTAGGGTGGAATTGGGAATATGAAGTGAGAAATTCTTACCTTAAAAGAAGAGTAACTTGGCACTAAAGAGAAAGTTGATGGCAACACTCTTGACAAACAGCATCCGTAGCCACAGCACTACGAGGGAATTCATGTTTACCTTCTTGCTGTGAACTATGATGGAATAAAAGTAAAACAGCAGCTTCAGGAGGGACCAGATTTCTCTCTACAGTGCCAACAACTGTCACCAGTCTCTCCAAATGGCCATGGCTTTTCCTGGCCTGTACACCCAGCGTGGTGCCAGACAGCACTCAGAGCCCTCAGGCTCCTGTGCCCACCCAGACAGGTGGGAAGCACCGGATCACAGCCTGGCCAGCTCTGCTGGGATGGAGACGGGGAACCAGTGGACTCAATATGGTTTTTTGTTTTCTTTTGAAGTTTGATGCTTTGAGGTCTCAGGTGACAATGACAGAATTTGTTTTAACCACTTTATTTGAACTAACCTTTTGAGCCATGGCAAGTCTCTGAAGTTTGTGTGGCACTTTCTTGTTCTGGTGGTTTTAAGTCATCTAGAAAAGACAAGAGTGGTCAAGATTAAGTTGGCAAGCTAGAAGCAAAAGGAGGAGACTCTGGGTTGGTAAACTGAGGACAAGAGGGTCATATAGCTGTTTATACAGACAGGATTCCTTCGATTTGGGACTTTTGGCATCATCAGGACAACATCAAGATGCTCTCTAATCTGCAGGCAGAACAAAGATTTTCAGTCAATGATGAGATAACCACCCTTGTGGGATTTTGGGATTAAAACGATACCTTTGGTGCCAGACATTTATATGAAAAAGACCGTGGTTGGTGAAGATGAGGGATGGGGATTAAATAAGAGGAGAGATGCAGAGCAATTCCTTCTTAGCCAGAGGTGAGGCCTTCTTTTTTTTTTTTTTTTTTTTTTAACAGCATAATGCTAAATCTGAAGTAATCTATGCTAGGCTCACACTGCCCGCTTCTCTTTTCCTCCAGCTTTCCCGTCTTAGCTCCTTCAAGCTAGATACTCACCAGGAGAATGTGCATGTGGTTCAAAGTCTGTCGAGTGCACAGTTCCACTGTTGTGCTGAACCGAACATGTCACTGAATTCGAATCTCCATACTGACCAAGCTTGACAGCACTGTACTTCCCGCTGGGGGAGATGACTATAGCAGGGTCAAATTCTGCTATCTTCTTGGATGACTTGAGACTTATATTCACGTCCTTGGGATAGAAGTCCTTCACCAGACAGGCAACACTCGTTCCATTTTTCATGATGAAAACGGATGGTTTGGTAGGAGGCTGAGTTTCTGAAAATATAATCAACTGAGATGATAATTTACAGCCTTACGAGAATTAAACTGGTGTTGGCTAGAATCTAGAACACTCTATACCTTGTTAGTGGTATCCCTGATAGCCTTTCGTAGACGTATGGACAAGGTGAGAGGAAAGAAGGGACAGTTAGTTTGGCTTCTAATAAGGAGCTGAAAGGAGATAGGATTGGAAGGGAGATGGGGTGTAGCAACTATAAAGAAATTTCTAGAACTGAGGATCTAGTACGAGGCCCCGGGTGTGATCCCTGATGCTGCATAAACCCACCATAGTGCTACATATCACTGATTCCAGCAGGAAGGTGGAAACAGGAGGATCAGGAGTTCTAGGTTACCCTTGAGTAGCAGTGCAGTCTCGGCTATATGATAACCTGTATCAAACTAACCCAAACCCCAACACCAGCCCAAAGAAGGCTGGATTAGCTCATTTGGTTAAGTGCTTATTCTGCAAGCATGAGGGACTGAGTTTGATTTCTAGAGCCCACAGAACAATGCCTGCATGGTGGCAAGCGCTTGTAGTCTCAGCACTGGGAAGCAGAGACGGGATCTTCAGGGCTTGCTGACCAGCTAGTCTAGCCTAATTGGTGAACTCCAAGCCAATAAGAGACTCTGTCTCAAATGAGATAGGTAGTATTTCTGAGGATAATACTCAGTGCTGTCCTTTGGCTTTCCTGTGCTCATGTGTGCATGCACCTGCACACACATGTCTACCTGTGCACACACAAACATTTTTTTAAAAAAACCAAACTGGATTTTAGTTATCTATGATTTGTTAGTTAGTTGGACAACTGAGGTCAGGCTGAATATCTGTCTGGGTCAGTTGGTTAATTTTAAATATGGGAGCCCTTGGAGGAGATTATGGAAGGTGCTCATACTTTGCATTGTGTCAGTTAAAAGCACAGACTTCTAGAAAGGTCTGCATAATCAACTCAAACTCAGAGGGTGGGAGTTGGAGTTATTGTAAGGTGTTTTCCCTGCTCTGTAGACTGGAACAGATTACACTGAAAGAAAAGGCTGGATTTCTCTCCATTTGGGTGGATACTGATTCTTTCCCAAGGGCCTGCCTTCTATACAATTTGAGTGTTTTTGTTTATTTAAGTGTGTTTGATATAGTCTTTAAATGTATATCAGGCTGATCAAACTCTTGATCCTTTACCTCGCTCAACCTCCTAAGTGGTGAAACTAAAGGCGTTTGCTACCTCCTTGGAGTCATTTCTTTGGAGACAGGGTCTCATGCATCCCAGACTGGCTTTGAACTTGCTATGTAGTCAGGGATGATCTTGAACTCGTGACTCTTCTGTTTCTATCTCCTGAGTGCTAGGACTGGAGGCACACACCATCAGCAGATAACAACTATCATCCCCAGAGAGTACATAGAACAAGCTAAAGCTATTTCTTACTTTATTCTAAGAGGGGCTGTGGGATGAACGCGGGTCCCAGAACCGGGTCCTCTACCTGCCTCTTCTTTCATGCCTTGCTTTGACTACAACCCAGCATTATTCTAGCTGTGCACTTTTTTCTTTCCTTAAAACTGGCAGTCTTGACGCATTGAGAAAGACAGTAATGATTCTCATACTGCCTGATTGAAGCTTCTGAATTGTGATAATTTTGTGTCTTTAGAGACTTGGATTCTATGTTATCTTTAAATAACTGCAACAGAAAGAGCCTTCTTCTTACCTACAATAAGCAGCAGCCACTGACCTGTGAACAGATTTCTAATCCTAAAACTCATTTCTGACTTTCAACAGTAATTTCTCTTGTGAACAGAGCCCATAAGCCCATAGTATTTGCTAATAAAGAGCTGGGGTTGTTGGTATCAAATGAAAACTATGTTGAATTACAATGTACTTTATCTCTTATGGGTTATGATCAAGACAGCAGGTCTTTTACTAAACAGAAAATCTTGGCAGTGCATATGCAAGTAGAAAAGAATTGACTTTTCTAGTGCTCTATCCAGAGTCTGGGTTAGAGTTTTAGTAATGGGGTCCATGGTAGTAAAGCTCTGACCAAATCAGTTGGTCTGGATTGGTTGAGAGGGGTGGTTGTTAATGGGAAGGTGCCTGCTGATCTCCACCGTATAATTGGATCATGGTGGATCTGGGTGAGCCCAAGAGAACAAGCTGTCCCGAGAAGGCTTCCTCATGTCTACATCATAATTCTTTTTATTTTTTCTTTACCAAGAAGCTCAGATGAAAGATGGGGATCTGGCATCAGGGAAGGAGACAACTTTCCAAGATTCTGACTGTTTTGGCTTTAGCTCTAGACAAGATTTGATTTTCTTTTTCTTTCTTCCATTTTTCCTTTCTTTCTTTCAAGGAGTTTCTTAGAATATTCACTCTCAACCCTCGTGAGAAAACCTTTGCTTTTTTATTTCCTGTTTTGTTTTCTTACACACTGGAATCGCTGACAGTAAAACTGATAACCCCAGCACTAACGGCTGGAAACCACAAGTCTTCATTACTTGCCTCCTTCACGGAGCATGGCATTTCTTGTTCATTAACCTGTTTGTGGCTTGAGATATATTGTGGTTGATTTTCAAGAGTGTTAGGAGTTAGAAATTTGTTCAATTAAAAAAAATATCAAACTAACCAAAGCAAACTCAAATCCATCTTTTCAGTTATTCAAGAACACGATTCAATTTGAGTAAATTGGAGAGTGAAAGCTTGCTTGTGTTTTTGCTGTTTGAGACAGGGTCTCTCTAAGTAGTTAAGGCTAACTTCACACTCAATCCTCCTGCCTCAGCTTGCTGAGTGCTAATATTACTGGTGTGTGCTGCTGGGCCCAGCTGCTTGTGTGGGATTTTAAAATCTAAACGCATCAGCATCAAGAGAGTATCATCAATTAACACTTTGGGTTAGGGAGACTATTTCTGAATAACATGAATATTATAATATAGCTGGTGAGGTGGATGTCTGAAGACATGCATGCACACACATGCTGAGACTTGAATGTAGTTGTTGGGGTTTCAAATTGAACACAGTGCATTGATTTAGTAAAACATTTTCTCAGGCTCTCTCCCTAAGTTAAGATCCATATGTTTAAAACAATTGAAAGAAAAGGTTATTCAATCAATTCATTGGCCTCTGATTGGCATGGTAACCAAAGAAAACAGCTATCTGGTTTGAACTGACCCTTTCTTTTTAAATAAGTAGAATGTACTCCATGTAGTTGTCGTATGGCACTTAGTCTACTTTGCATTTGATTTAAACAAATATTTGAAGATAAGATTTAAAAGAAAGATTCATTGTTTATCTTTGAGAACACGCTCTTATTATTTCACAAATATGACTGTATTTCAACGCTTTCTTTCAAATGCATTTACTTGGAAAATACTATTCATTTTGTTTTCAGCCATTCTCTTAAGACACTCATACAGTGCTAAAATTACATGCGGGCAAACAGCAGAAAGATGAGAGACTGCCCTCTCTAAGTGCTTTTTATGATCCCATTGGTTCTCTAGGAATTGTGGCATCTATAATACATGTCACTCAGAATTTCATGGTTCTTTGCCAGTCTGGGATTTCATTTAAGCCCTAAGGTTTGCCCTACCTGGTTATTCTCACCCAGCTAACCACCTGTCTCCAAAGCCTTCCTAGCGGAGGGATATTTGTGCTGTCAGGAGGCACGCCCACTTGTCAGCTTAGCCGAAGTGTGTGTAGGGAAGAAGCCACTTCCTGGGGAGTTTGAGCCCAAGTGCGCCTGTGACTGCCTCCCTTCCCCCCAGTGACACACTTAGTAGTATAATTTCAAAGATTCCTCTGTTTCCTAGGTTGACCTGAAGATTTAAGAAATAAATGAGGACTAGAGTTTTAGTGTCTGTATAATAAAATGAAAGCAGTTTGAGAAGCATGTCAGCAGCTCGGTGTCCTCGTGCTGGCCCCTTCCATCTGCTCCACTCTAGCTCTGAGATGTAAGCCAATCTACTAGTGATAATTTCTAATATAAACTGGGTGGTAGCTCTAGTCTCAGGACTCAAATTATCCACAGAAATAAAGAAAAAGATCAACTTACGGGGCTCCACAAAGAGCTTTGTGCCAGCTCCAAAAAACATCTGTCGGGTGTTCCAGGAGCACATTCTAACCTCGCTTTACAGATAACCAGTCTGGGCCTAGCCCTGGGCCTGAGCCTGAACATCTGTGCCATTCCTCACAGCCCGCATCTCAGCTTGTAGAGCCCACAGTTCAGAGAATTACAAAGTTGTCCTTGATAGGACAGGGGGCCAAGTACATGGAATGTCCTTCTTTGAGCTAATAGTAGCTGAACGTTTGGACAGGAAAGTGGACAGGATGTCTCCATCTCAGAGGTGCCGGGACAGGGCTGAAGCAAGGCAAGAGAGGGTGACAGACAGCTGGTTTCAAGAAGTCAAACTGAGATCCCAGTTTTTCGAGAAGGCTTTCCAAGAAAAGCACAATAGTGTGGTACAGAGATAGAATACTAAATTTCTTACTCTGACTTAAAAGCAAGGGGAGGAGGCCTTAGAAACATCATTTTCTCATACTTTGGCTCTTTTCTCTTGAGCCACAGATAGTGTGTCCTGATTTGAGGTCTATTTTCCTCCATTACTCAGGGAGTTTCATGGTAGTAATGAGTTTGCTTCCTAATTGCTGAGCCTAGAAAAGGGCCAGGTACCTGAAAGTTGAGTAGCAAAGTGGCTGTGTTTGACAGGATCCCCCCTAGTGCTGTAGTGCGTGTAGGGCAGGGAGGTCTGTCCTTGTGCTGCTGTCCTCATTTAGTTTTTTTTTTTTTTAAATTTCTCTGATTCTGGAGCCAGATGGATGTCTCAGGAATGTATAGTAATCATCGTGACTACGCAGGTCACGTGATCTCTCACCAAACTCAGGAAGCAGAGCTAGAGCCAGGGAAAAGAGACTGGCAGCTAAGGACCATTATTCGAAGTTGAAGCTCTCAGACCTGAAGACTTGATTTAAAATTCTTACTTTCCCCACCCGAGCTTCACATATCGCATTAATTTCCACCACTGCCGGCAGAGCCCAGAGAAGAAAGTAGGATATCGCTGGGACGTGTGGTCAGTGGCCCAACAGAGAGTAAGTGTTTATTTTTCAACCTCCTTTCCCCCACCCAAAGGAGTAGCCTCAAAGATTTGACTCTTAACACAGAAGATAATTCTGAATTTCAAGTAGAAATGGTTTAAAGAGAAAATGAAACACAGTACTTTTTGCTCAGATGCAATTTGCCAAACATCAATCGGACTGCAATCGCTATAACATAACTTGGCTTCCCTCCTTCTTTTCGCCGCTCTGGCCTTCCTCTCCTTAGAAATAAGGATACTAAGCAAATCGCTGGAAGCAATAGGCAGTGGAGAACCCTTACCTATTAAATAAATAAAAACCCTTAAGTTTTTATTATCCTCTGAAAGGCAGAGACTGAGTTGACAGTACCAGTCACTTAGGACTGCCAGATTTACTATTTCCCTGTACCTTTCCCACTTTATTTCCTCTAGAATACAAAAAGCTCTCATGTCACCATGTATGAGGTATGGACTTGGTGTTTGGAGGTCATTTGAAAGACTGTTGCTCTCTGTCTTGGCTCCAGCTCTTGACCGTTGGTAGTCAAATCACTGAATATAGAGCTTGGATTTGCAAACCCTGGACCGTATTACCAGTGGACAGCACCTCTCAGAGAACTCCATTACTTCTCTACTGTTCTGGAGCCAGTGGCTGTGCTTCTGTGGGTGAATATGGGTCTCTGAGGCCTTGTGCAGAGTCTCCAGATTCAGAGCTAACAGAAGAGGCAAATGAGACCCTGGTTAGGATGGGATCTTGGAGAACCACTTAGTCTGTGGCCAGCCTTGCTGGTGTAATGCAAGTTCTCAAGGAAAAAAGAAAGAAAAGAAAAGAAAAGAGACCAAGATGAGGATGGGATCTGGGGATCACCTGGCCTGCAGCCAACTTTGCTGGTTTAATGCAAGTTTTCAAGGAAAAAGAAAAGAAAAGAGACCAAGATGACAGATTGATCAATCTCTCAATAGACAGATAAAGATAGAGTACATTTAATGGCTTCTTTTGTGTCTTTTCATTGTTTCTAATCCTCCTTTCTACACCAAGACAACAACTCTTTTTCCCCTGAGAGTGAGAGAGGCTCATCTGAGCAAAGCTTCTGTGGCCCTAGTTCCCAACCAGAGAGAGGACCAGAACCAGAAACCTGACCTACGGCTTTTCAAAGTAGTTGTAGAAAATTTATTCTTATTAATCTTCAGGATAGAGTTTTCCATTGTGCACCAAGTATTTTCTTGTGAAAGACCCATTGGTCCTCAAATTTTATTCTAATTCACTGCAACAACTAATGAATTTCAGATTTAGAGCCCATCCCCAATGTCCTGGGAAACCTCAGTCATTGAAACTGAGCTATAGTAACTCCAAGGCCGTGGTTCTCGCCCTTCCTGATGCTGAGACCCTTTAATACAGGTCCTCATGTTGTCATGAACCCCAACCATAAAAATATTTCATTGCTGCTTCATAACTGTAATTTTGCTACCGTTATAAATTGTAATATAAATATCTGATATGCAGGATATCTGACGTGTGACTCCTGTGAAAGGGTCACGCACTCCCCTCCGAGGGGTCATGACCCATAGGTTGGGAACCACTGCTCTAAGGGTACGAGCACAACGTGGTTCTATGATGAGCAGGTGCCCATCCCGTAGATAGGCTGCACTGGTTCAGCACTAGCTCAGGCATCAGCTGGGCTCTTTGCTACTCATCCCTTTCAGTCCACCTCGTCTGTTGCCATAGGGTTGGCGGATGAGGGTAGCGTGAGGAATGGAAGCTCGTGATGGTTTCAGAGGTCTAAGCACTGCATTTTGCAGCCTGTTTAACTCCTTTTATCTTCCAATTGCTGATATTTACGAATGTCCCTTGGTTTTTGGCTACTATCTCCTTAATCTGCTATCTCTTATCCCTAGATTTTTTTTGGCAGAATATCTCATTTTTCCCTAAGAGAAAGGAATCATTTTGGTTTTGCTGAAATGCTAAATGGCCATCGTAAGTAAAAATTGTTAGAGGAAGGCTCAAGTAAGCTAATGACCACCAGGTCATGGGTCAGCTGGACAGGAAAGGGCAAAGTGCTTGGGTCTGGTCAAGAGTTCATAACAAGAGTGTTGGGTCTGTTCAAGAGTTCCTGTAACTACATAAAACATTATCCACATCAAAACCTTATATTACTTAAACACTGGAGTCTACACTATAGCAGACATTATAACCAACTTCATGAGCTGATGCTTCACTGGGGATAAAGATAGCAAATGTGGCTGGGCCTCTTTCTTAAGCCCTCGAGAACCCAGTTTCCATTCACTGAGCCAGGGAAATGGGTGCTAGGACTGGAAATAGCGCTGGCTCCCATTTGTTGAACCTCCTGTGATCATACACAAGCTGCTAGAAAGATACATAGAGAAAGCAGAGTCTCTTTCCATGCTATTTTTTTTTGACAAAATCACAGGATTTCGATGGTCACAAGATATTCATGATACTGCACTTCCCTTGCGTTTCTTGCCAGATTTGGTCTTTGGAGCATTGTTAGCGTCACAGTGTGTCCAAGCCAAAAGGCTCCTGGGATCTCTTTCATGTAACCAGAGGAATAGAAGGAATGAAACTTGGTTCTCAGTTGTCATTGAACAAATTTCTCGTCACACCTCATGACAGCCACCTACCAGGACGACAGCCATGGCCTGGGCTGGGTTGTGGTGAAAGCACAGAAGTTGAACCATTTTTCTGGAGGACAATGAGGCCTTGCCAGAAGGGACATGACATCAAGAAAGCTAACTGAAACACAAACCCACCCTGCATTTAATCAGACATTTAATCCCTGATCCAAAAATCATCTCTTGGGTAATTAGCCCCGCTGGGTGAAGTTTTACGTCATTTGAGACATCTGATCTGGTGACTTAAGAACATAGGCAACAAAGATATTGTCAAAAAAACAGTGGTCACAGAGGAAGAAGAACGACTTACATGATTCGACCTCTGGATAAACAGGCTCATCTGAGAAAGATCAGTGTTTTGCCTCAGCCAGTAAGCCTAATACAAAACCAACGTGCTCCTTTTTACAGCAACCCTTGCTTCAGATGCCAAGCTATGTGCTATCCGCTGGGTGAATTTCCTGTCCCGCTGGTCTTATTTCTTTTCTTCTAGGGGCTATCCTCCAAGACAAACCAAGGGGAGCTTCTGCATCATGTAGAAATCCAAGCTTTTCTCTTATGATATTTTAACAAAATTTGTCCTCTAAAGGAGAGATAAGGAATGTAAACTGGCAAGGAGTTTTTATTATACATTGTTATTGTTATTACTATTTATTCAGTAGTGACAAAATATAGAACGTTGGTCCTAGATTAGTGGTTCTTAGACAAGGTTTCTCTGTGTAGCTTTGGAGTCTGATCTGGTACTTGCTCTGTAGCCCAGACTGGCCTCAAGCTCGCAGAGAGATCCACCTGCCTCTGCCTCCCGAGTGCTGGGATTAAAGGCATGTGTCACCACCGCCCAGCCTCAAGCTCGCAGAGAGATCCACCTGCCTCTGCCTCCCGAGTGCTGGGATTAAAGGTATGGCAAAGTTCCACTGAGCTATGGGCTTCACTCAGCCTGAGCTTTTAGAAATTCTGCTCCAGTTTGGTGAGAGCACTGTGTCATTGCCAGGCATGCGCAGCAGCTATACTTTCCAGTGCGTGAGAGTATCAGAGTGCCCTGTCCACAGGAGGCTCATGTCCATGAATGCCACACTTTGGAAAACTTGAATGCTATACACATACTTAGAAGTGACTGATAAGTTAGCTCTGTTATTTGTACAACATCCCTTCATTAGATTGCCTACATGTCACTCAAAAACCCAAGGAGACACTATATGTTTTCAAGTCAGTTTAGAACCCACGGAAGATGAAAGTACTCTGAGAATCACTAAAATAAAGGGTGGGTTTTTAGCTGTGGTGAACGAGATGTCAGGAGACCCTTAGTGGTTATGATCTTTATGATGTGTAGGGAGCTCTATTTTCTTCCTTATAAAGTGAAGAAATGTCTTTCCTACTGGCAGGTTGTAAGATAATGGGAGAATTAAGTTCAGAGCATAAGCATAAAGCACCAATGTAATTCCTAGAATTTTATTAGGTCTAGACTGAGGGAGGAGGAATTTTACTTGAAGCAGGAGAGATGTAATTTCAGCAAGGACAGAGCTCAGACTCAGGGGAAATGCTGGGAGCAGTTGCAGAGGCAGAAGGAGTCTCAATTTTGGTGTTCTTTTACATGAGAATGGTACTTACTTCCTAGTGTTACAAATGAAGACTGGAATCCAGGTTTCTCTGTTCCTTGGTCATTCCTCCAAGTCAGTTATGATCTCCATTCCATTCTCTAGCCTTAACCTCTCAAATCGAAGAGTGTAAGCCCTTACAGTAGCTTGTAAGCGACCCTTCCCCACCTTCACTGCCGTCTTATTTTCCCTATCTGTGTCTCTGTCTCCTTCCCACCCACCCACACACCACATAGCTTATATAAGCAAGTTAAGTACATACTGCTGCATGTGTGTGCATGCGCGCGTGTGTGTGTGTGTGTGTAAACCAGAGGCAGATGTTGGATATCTCCCTCTATCATTCTCTGCTTTCTGAGCTAGGATCTTTCATGGAACCTGGAACTCATTGGTTAAGCAAAACTCTCTAGCTTGTGAGTTCAGGGGTCCATCTGTCTCTGCCTTCCCAGTACTAGGATTGTAGGCATGCACCACTGTGCTGGGTTTTTTACGTGGGTTCTGGAGATCTGAGTTCTCATACCTGCATGGTAAGTCCTTTACCGACTGAGCCCTCTCTCCAGTCTCTCTTTGAAATTTGTTTCCTGGCTCTCTTTTTCATTTAGCCCTCACCTCCTGACAGTTCTTCACACACTCTGGAGAGCACTATGCCCCCTTCGCCTGGAAGTTTCATTCCTCCAGGGAGCTGCAGGGCGCATTCTGCCATGTCAAATGCCACCTTTCCAATAAGACTCCTTCATTTAAAATCACGCACTGGTCCTTCCTACTTGTGACTTTTATTTTCCTTTTTGGGTCTTGGCTTGTTGTCACCCACAGTACTATTTTACCTTGTGTCATTTGCCTTTACAGAGTAAGAACCTCGATCTGCTCTGTTTGTGCTGATTCTTTGTACCTAAAATAGTGCTTAGCACGAGTGACAGTGGCATGCCCCCAGGCTGCAGAGTTGGGCTCTGCTTTGCTGATGCAGTTTTCCAGCATGCTTCCATCTCAGTTTCCTTTCCTTTAGACCACAACTGAGGTGTCCTCGATGGACCGAGTCACTCAAGTAACAAAACACATTCAGTGTCTTAAATGTCCTTGTGGATAGTAAATCTTATCATGGTTATCTCCATGAAGAGATAGATAATAAACCAACAGATATTTTTAGATGGACAAAATGACTATAAATAATAGGCTTTTGGGTGTGGGTTGGAAAGGCCTCACATTTTAAGCAGGGATTGGGAGAAAGCTATACCCGTCCCTGGTGGGAAATGGCTCTGGGGAGAGAGCTGCACACTGAAAGACTCTGTTCTGAGAGATGCTCATGAGAAAGGAATGGGGGAGGGGCACTGTTGAAGAGCCAGTGACGGGGAAGAATAAGAATGTTAATCCAGAATCTCCTGGGGGAAGGAAGATATTCTGACCTCTGTCTGGGCATTTTTAGGTTAGGGATTCTTAGGCTCTAAAGCTGCAATGTGAGTGATGAAAGGGCCTGTCCTCGGCCTCCTGGGAGGGATGACTCTCTGGGTATCTGGCTTGGATATGGGGAAAGAGCCCTTCCTTGGTGAGGGAGGTGCTGGAAAGGAAACATCACAAAGTCCTGCAGGAATGACTCTTCTGAATGGGAAACCCTCCACGTGTGGAGATACAGCCTGGCAGAACAGCAGGGATCTTAAAAAGCACAGATGCTGGAACCACACAGGTGATTCAAGTTAGAGTTGGGCTAAGCCATAATGATCTCAGGTAAACCCCTCCCGGCAAGATTTATATTCCTTGTTTGCAAAACACAAAATGGTAACTAATCCTAAAAGGTCACCATGAGACTGAATACGTGAGCTTATGCAAGGTAGGCACTCACAAGCAATGTTTGATGTAGGGTGGCGTGTGATAACAGACAGCCCTGTGAGACATCTTACAGCCACTTTGGTTCAGGAAGATGTCTCTGAGCACTATGACCCTTTTGTTAACTCCTGCCCTGGACACTCTCAAGCCCGTGTTTTCATTTGGGGCCTTACTGCATGGTATCCCCAGGTTTATTCTCCATGTAAACTCTATCCACCAGCCTAGGATACCTGGTGGGACCTGCTGCTGTATGATAGGACGGACCAGTCTGGGGCTTCCTGGAAACCTTGCAAGTAGGAACTTGAAAGAGGCTTCCAAAGAAAGAATCAAAAGAAAGTTGGCTTCAGAGGAGACAAAGGCCCTGTTTGCAGCTGTACCTCATTAATCCAGCACTGAGTGGCTAAAAGGAAGACACCATTCAAAACTATTCTGGATCCTACCCCTAGATGCGCCTCATCTTTTCTAGCTCACAGAATAATGGGTTACACCAGCTGGGTGTCTGGCAAACTTCAATTAATCACATCTCTCTTTTATTGGAGGGGAAAGAGGGTCATTCATATCCATCTGTCACAGTTTGTCAAATCATTTTCCTTAAGTTCACTCACTTTTGAAGTTAAAATATAATTAGAAGGAAACTTTAAGCCATATGGATTTGAGAAGTGATTTCTGCTATTCTACACCTGGGGGACACCGGCCCAGTAGATCAGAACAACTTAACTCATTAAAGAGCCCTGTGAACAAAAGGGGATTAGGGAAATTGGCCACCACTTCACTGGGTGGGGACATACTGCTGTTTTAGTGAGAAGTTTCAAAGTCAAAGAAATTGAAAGGCAATAAATAGCCTGAGTTGCTCAACTTTACAAACTTTTACTATAACAGAAACAAAAGTGGTGAACTTGAGCTTCCCTGCTTCACTGTTCAGCCTCAGGTCCGTCTCTTCTGGCTCTGAGCCTCTACAGTAGGTGGCCTTGGGGGGGTCTGAAGATGTCCCCCAGGCTTGGTTTCCCTTCCTGTCTCCAGATCGTTTGCTTCCTTCACTGCCCACACAGGACCCTCCTGTTCCTAGAGTTCTCTGAGGGAGTGGAGCCTGCCCCACCACAGCCCCCATCTGGCCTCCCCAGAGCCCCTTCTTGACCTTGGAAAACAAACTGAGCTTCAAAATAGCAGGGCAGAGAGCAGTTGTTTCTTTCCTAGAAGCCGGGCTGATGGCCTGTGGCTACTGGTGCTTGTCACTAGGCTAAGATTAGCTTGTCGCTATGCTTCTTTAATGGAGTTTGCTGACCAGTAGATCCCTGGCTTAGAGCAATATCCACTACCTGACTGCAATAATTGGCAGCTTCTACCAAGTAGAAACCACTGCCTTTTTTAATAACACGAAATTGTTGAATTTAGATGTCAACTTAAATGATACTAAAAGACACCTTTTGTGTAGAGCACACCCTTCCAACACTTTTAGTGCAGCTGATTTAGAACAGCTAGGAACACGGGTTCTGAAGGCGCACAGGGAGTTCCCACAGACTTTTAAGTGTCTCTTGGCTGGAAGTCCCACAGACTCACTTAATTCTCATTCTTGGATCTGGTCTCACTGGGCACCACACTGCTTCCTCCTTATTTCTCTCTAGTAGCAGCTTCTGTCTGCAGTCTGAACAAGTAGACCTGAGCGTCTGCACACCTTCCTTCACAGAGGACTGTGCTCACATATTTGTAGTGAATGGCCACTTAGTCTGGCTTCACGCTCCATGTTCAGGACTCTGATTCATTCTATGCTCTCCCAGGAGCAGATGTTTGACCGATGGAAGGTCAGCATTATTTAAATCTGGAGCCACTGCTAGAGGACCCCTGGGATTCGTCCTGACTCTGCTGAAGCTGTCCCACTTTGGTTTCTACAGTGTGACTTGATTCCACAGAGAAGGCACAATTCTCTCAGGTTCTTCTGAGTGCATAGGTAATTTTAAATCCCCCAATTCTACCTTTTTATAGGTGCCCCAGCTCCTCTGGAGAAGCTCACCATAGCTCACCTCTTCTAGACACCTTCCTCGGCAGCGCTGGACCGCCGGGCTTATCCATAGTATTCCTTTCACATTTCCTTGTACTTCCACCTAGGTGGAAGATCCCTTAGCCCCAAATCCAGACAAATAAACAACTTACTTGGTTCCACAATCACTTGGGTTCCTTGTCCAAAGACGAGCTTGTCTGTAGCACAGCCACTGAGGCCATTCCAAAAACCTCCATGGCTCTTCCCCAACTTCTTTCTGTTGACTTCATGGCTGGAGGGTTTTCAAGTTTCTATAGTTTAAACATGGCACTAGCCGCTCATCCAGATGGCTCATCGTGACTTCACAAATGCGTGTGAGGACAGGTTTGCCTATAGGAGCTTGTTGCTTGAGAACCAAGTGGAAACAACATATTCCACAGTGAACGTTTCTGGCACAGAACACACGACATTCTCTTAGCTGAGCTTTCTGCTGCTTAAAACTGTTCCGTTTCTTAGACACACAAATAAACTGCTTGTCTCAAATATCCAGCGCTATCAGGTCTTGAATCCAGGACTGCTCCAGAGTGGAGACTTCTACACTTGTGTGGCTTGAAGGTCAGAGAACACATCGCACAGCAAAGGAGAGGGAGAAGTGCCAGTTAGTTCCTCCACATAAAACTTCAGAGTTGCTAAGTGCGGCTGGCAAATTGGCCTACCGACAAATCAACCTCCCCTCAAGCCCACTCCAGAGAGAGAGAGAGAGAGAGAGAGAGAGAGAGAGAGAGAGAGAGAGAGAGAGAGAGAGAGAGAACTTGGGCAAATTTCTCTAGGACCTGACTTCCCAATTCCCCATGGACCGGCCCATTTAGCTCTTTGAGTGTTGCAGGACCAACAGGAAAGCATGACAAGGGCACGCGTTTAACAAAGGCCTCGTGGTCCTCGTTTGCCATGTAAGGAAATGATGAGATAACGTTTTTACCCAGCGAACAGGCAGAGGCTAGCAGTTGGGGTCATCTTGTGTCCAGTCAACTTCCTGACATTTTCCCAGGCTTCCAAACAAGGAGGACTGGCTGCCCCACCGGGTTTATCCTCCATGGCACCTGACGGGCAGGGCACTTCCCAGGGAGATGATTCTGCACCCTTGTAGTTTTTGTACAGGTCCCCAGTGGGGTTTGTAACACTGTGCTCGTATCCCTCCAATCACGGTGTTGCAGAGCTTTACAGAAACCTTCCCTGGGCTCTGTATCATGTGTGTCTGAGAACCCCCAGCCAGATGTCTTCTGCAAGTCAAACCACAGCAAGATCAAAGGATTCGACAGTTAGTTCAGGCCAGACTTGCCTGGGCACTACTGTCTAATGCTCACTGCCCTGCTGGCTGGAGACCCTGGGGGTCAGAGTGGACTGTTAGAAATTATCAAGTTCACTCTTATCCATACTTTTTTGGCCAGTCTTCTCTCAGATGGTTTCTCACAGAGGAGTGTGTTAGCTATCTGAAAGTCTCCCATGCATTCTATGCGCTGTGGGTTAGGCAGAAAATGTTCGTGGCCAATATAATTTTTCCTCTCTCCCGCTAAGCCTCAGAACCACCTTTGCCTGCCTACTTTTCACTTGAATAGTGTTATACAGTCCTCAAAAAGGCTTTCAAGTAAATTAAAAATTTTATCCTCTCCATTGACCTCCCAGTTGCTTAATTTGGAGCCAGTAGCCCATATGGCGCTTTGCGTGAGTTAGAAATGACAACCTGCTGGGCTTGCAGAGGCAGCACTATAGGTTCCAGTTTGGTAAAGAGAACTCTCTTCTGTGGGCTTTAGAAAAGGTATTCATTTCTCCAGCTGGTGCTGTCCAGTGCTAGGGCCTCATACAGTCTAGTTAGGTCTTCTGGCCCAGTGCCCTCGGTCAGGGCACATCTAGAGCAAGCATAGACAGTAAAAACTATGCCTAAATACAATAGATACATTTTAGTTATACAGGTATTTGACTTCTGCTTTGGGCTGAGTTACGCCCTTAGGGTCTTTCCTAGAGGTCTCCAATGCTAATCTTGTTTGTTCTTGATCATTGTGAGGATGGCTGTTGAGACATGGTAACAAAGAGGTTCTTTTGTTTTCAGTTTTTTTTATTAATTTTATTGAGTTATACATTTTTCTATGCTCCCCATCCTTCCTCTCCCCTCCCTTTCAACCCTCTCCCATGGTCCCCATGTTCCCAATTAACTCAGGAGATCTTGTCTTTTTCTACTTCCCATGTACATTAGATCCATGTATGTCTCTCTCAGGGTCCTTTTTGTTGTCTAGGTTCTCTGGGATTGTAATTTATAGGCTGGCTTTCTTGGCTTTATGCCTAAAAACTACTTATGAGTGAGTAGATATGATATTTGTCTTTCTGGGTCTGGGTTAACTCACTCACTATGATGTTTTCTAGCTCCATCCATTTGCCCACAAATTTCAAGATGTCATTATTTTTTTCTGCTCTGTACTACTCCATTGTGTAAATGTACCACATTTTGCTTATCCAGTCTTCGGTAGAAGGGCATTTAGGTTGTTTCCAGGTTCTGGCTATGACAAACAATGCTGCTATGAGCATAGCTGAGCACATGGCCTTATGGTATGATTGAGCTTCCTTTGGATATATACGGATATAAACCCAAAAGTGGTATTGCTGGGTCTTGAGGAAGGTTGTTTCCTAATTTTTCTGAGAAATCGCCATGCTGATATTCAAAGGGGCTGTATCAGCTGGCACTCCCACAAGCAATGCAGGAGTGTTCCCTTTTCCCCACAACCTCTCCAGCATAAGTTGTCATCAGTGTTTTTGATCTTAGCCATTCTTACAGGTGTAAGATGGAATCTCAGAGTTGTTTTGATTTGCATTTCTCTGATGGCTAAGGATGTTGAGCATTTCTTTAAGTGTCTTTAAGCCATTTTCAATTCTTCTTTTGAGAGTTCTCTGTTTAGGTCTGTACTCCATTTTTTTATTGGATTATTTGTTCTTTTGATGACCAATTTCTTGAGTTCTTTGTATATTTTGGAGATCAGACCTCTGTCTGATGTGGGGTTGGTGAAGATCTTTTCCCATTCTGTAGGCTGTCGTTTTGTCTTGTTGATGTGTCCTTTGCTTTACAGAAGCTTTTCAGTTTCAGGAGGTCCCATTTATTAATTGTTTCTCTCAGTGTTTGTGCTACTGGGGTTCTATTTAGGAAGTGGTCTCCTGTGCCAATGCATTCAAGTGTACGCCCCACTTTATCTTCTATGAGGTTCAGTATAGCTAGCTTTATTTTGAGGTCTTTGATCCATTTGGACTTGAGTTTTGTGCAGGGTGATAGATATGGGTCTATTTTCATTTTTCTACATGTTGATATCCAGTTATGCCAGCACCATTTGTTAAATATACTTTCTTTTTTTCCATTTGATATTTTTTTGCTTCTTTGTCAAAAATCAGGTGTTTGTAGGTGTGTAGACTAATATCTGGGTCTTTGATTCAGTTCCATTGGTCCTCCTGTCTGTTTTTATACCAATACCAGGCTGTTTTCAGTACTGTAGCTCTATAGTAGAATTTGATGTCAGGGATTGTGATGCCTCCAGAAGTTCCTTTATTGTACAGGATTGTTTTGGCTATCTTGGGTTTTTGCTTTTCCATAGGAAGTTGAATACCGTTCTTTCAAGGTCTGTGAAGAATTTTGCTGGGATTTTGATGGGCATTGCATTGAATCTGTAGATTGCTTTTGGTAAGAGTGCCATTTTTACTATGTTAATTCTCCCTACCCAAGAACAGGGGAGATCTTTTCACTTTTTGGTGTTTTCTTCAATTTCTTTCTTCAAAGATTTAAAGTTCTTGTCATACAGGTTTTCCACTTGTTTGATTAGAGTTACTCCGAGATATTTTATGCTATTTGTGTCTATTGTGAAGGGTAATGTTTCTCTGATTTCTTTCTCAGCCCATTATCATCTGTGTACAGGAGGGCTTCTGATTTTTTTGAGTTAATCTTGTATCCTGCTACATTACTGAAAGTGTTTATGAGTTGTAGAAGTTCCTTGATAGAATTTTTGGGGTCACTTATGTAAATTATCATATCATCAGCAAATAGTGAGAGTTTGACTTCTTTTCTGATTTGTATTCCTTTGATCTCCTTTTGTTATCTTATTGCTCTAGCTAGGACCTCAATAACTATATTGAATAGATATGGAGAGAGTGGACAACCTTGTCTTGTTCCTGATTTCGGTGGGATTGCTGTGAGTTTCTCTCCATTTAGTTTGATGTTGGCTGTTGGCTTGCCGTATACTGCCTTTATCATGTTTAGGTATGTTCCTTGTATCCCTGTTCTCTCCAAGACCTTTATCATGAAGGGGTGTTGTATTTTGTCAAAAGCTTTTTCAGGATCTAATGAGATAATCATGTGATTTTTATTTTTCAGTTTGTTTATATGGTGGATTATGTTGACAGATTTTTGTATGTTGAACCATCCCTGCATCTCTGGGATGAAGCTGACTTGATCATGGTGGATGATATTTCTGATGTGTTCTTGTATTTGATTTACCAGTATTTTATTGAGTATTTTTGCATCAATGTTCATGAGTGAGATTGGTCTGTAATTCTCTTTCTTAGTATTGTCTTTCTCTGGTTTGGGTATCAGGGTAATTGTAGCCTCATAAAAAGAGTTTGGCAATGTTCTTTCTGTTTCTATTGTGTGGAATAATTCAAGGAGTATTGGTATTAGTTCTTCCTTGAAAATCTTGTAGAATTCTGAGCTGAAACCATCTGGTCCTGAGCTTTTTTTGGTTGGGAGACTTTTGATGACTGTTTTTATTTCTTTAGCATTATAGGTCTGTTTAATTTGCTTATCTGGTCTTAATTTAATTTGGTAAGTGATATTTATCCAGAAAGTTGTCCATTTCTTTTAAGTTTTCCAATTTTGTGAAGTACAGGTTTTCAAAATATGACTTAATAATTCTCTGAATTTCCTCCGTGTGTGTTGTTATGTCCCCCTTTTCATTTCTGATTTTGTTAATTTGGGTATTCTATCTCTGCCTTTTGGTTAGTTTGGATAAAGGTTTGTCTATTTTGTTGATTTTCTTGAATAACCAACTCTTTGTCTTGTTTTCTTTGTTTCAATTTTGTTGATTTCAGCTCTCAATTTTATTATTTCCTGCCATCTAGTTCTCCTGGGTGAGTTTGCTTTTTTTTTTTGTTCTATAGTTTTCAAATGTTCTGTTAACTCACTAGTGTGGGATTTTCCCAGCTTCTTTATGTAGGCATTTAGTGCTATGAACTTTCCTCTTAACACTACTCTCATTGTGTCCAATAAATTTGAATATGTTGTATGGTCATTTTCATTGTATTTAAGGAAGTCTTTAATTTCTCCCTTTAGTTCTTCCTTAACCCATTCAGGTGAGCATTGTTTAATTTCCATGTGTTTGTGGGCTTTCTGGAATTATTGTTGCTGTTGAATTCTAATTTTAAGTCATGGTGATCTGATAAGATACATCGAGTCATTCCAATTTTTTTTGTATCTGTTGAGGTTTGTTTTGTTACCTAGTATGTGGTCAGTTTTTGAGAAGGTTCCATGAGGTGCTGAGAAGAAGGTATATTCTTTTCTGTTTGGATGGAATATTCTATATATGTCTGTTAAGTCCATTTGAGTCATAACCTCTGTTAGTTCCCTTATTTCTTTGTTAATTTTTTTTGTCTGACAGACCTGTGCAGTGGTGAGAGGGGAGTGTTGAACTCTCCCACTACTAGTGTGTGGGGTTTAAGATGTGACTTAAGCTTTAGTAGTGTTTCTTTTACATATGAAGGTGCCCTTGTATTCGGGGCATAGATGTTCAGTATTGAGATTTCCTCTTGATGGATTTTTCCTGTGACTAATATGAAATGTCCTTCTTTGTCTCTTTTGATTGATTTTAGTTTGAAGTCTATTTTGTTAAATATTAGGATAGCTACACCAGCTTGTCTTAGGTCCATTTGATTGGAAAATTTTTTCCCAACCCTTTACTCTGTGGCGATGTCTGTCTTTGAGGTTGAGGTGTGTTTCTTGTATGCAGCAGATGGATGGATTTTGTTTTAGTATCCAATCTGTTAGTCTGTGTCTTTTTATGGGTGAGTGGAGTCCATTTATATTAAGGGATATTAATGACCAGTGATTGCTATCTCCTGTTAATTTAGTTTTCATTGTTGGTGATGTTATTTTGTGTATTTTTCCCTTCTTTGGGATTTGCTGCTGTGAGATCATCAATTATCTGTGTTTTTGTTGATGTAGCCAACCTCCTTGGATTGGAGTTTTTCTACTGGTACTTTCTGTAGGGCTGGGTTTGTAGGCGTTGGTTAAATCTAGTTTAGTCATGGAATATCTTGTTTTGTCCTTCTGTGGTAATGGAAGTTTTGCTGGGTATAGTAGTCTGGGCTGGCATCCATGGTCTCTTAATGTCCACACAATGCTTGACCAGAACCTTCTGGTTTTCATTGTTTCCATTGAGAAGTCAGGTGTAATTCTGATAGGTCTGTCTTTATATGCAACTTGGCCTTTTCCTTGCAGCTCTTCATATTCTTTCTTTATTCTGTATGTTTAGTGGTTTGATTATTACGTGGTGAGGGGAACTTTATTTTTGATCCAGTCTATTTGGTGTTATGTAAGCTTCTTATATCTTAGACATATCTTTCTTTAGGTTGGGAAAGTTTTCTTCTATGATTTTGTTAAGTATATTTTCTGTGCTTTAGAGTTGAACTTCTCCTTCTTCTATACCTAGTCTTCTTAGTTTTGGCCTTTTCATGGTGTTCCATATTTCCTGGATATTTTGTGTTAAGCTTTTGTTAGATTTAATGTTGTCTTTGACCGATGAGTCTATTTCCTTTATTGTATCTTCAATGCTTGAGAATCTCTTTCATCTCTTATATTCTGCTGTTTATGCTTGCATTTGTGGTTCCTGAACATTTTCTCATGATTTCTGTTTCTATAATTCCCTCAACTTGTGCTTTCTTTATTGTCTCTATTTCAGTTTTCAAGTTTTGAATAGTTTCTTTCATATGTTTGATTGCTTTTTCTTGGTTTTCTTTAAGGGATTTGTTGATGTCTTACAATTTTTTGTTTGTCTTTTTCTCCATTTCTTTGAGGGAATTTCTCATTTCCTCTTTAAGGGCCTCAAACATTCTCCTAAAGTTATTTTCTAGGCCATTTTCTTCTGTTTCATCTATATTTGGTTGTTCAGGTCTTGTTGTTGTAGGGCCACTAGTTTACTGGTGTCGTGTTGGTCTTTGTGGTGCTGCGCATGCTCTTCTCTTGTCTACCCATCTTTTCCTCTGATTGGTATAGTTGGGGCTGTCTGTGACTCTGGTGATCAATATTCCAGGTGCCAGTGGATCCAAGGCTCAGATAGTTGCTCCTTGTGGTGTAGTCAGGGCCAAGGGTCAATCTGTGTTCCTGGAGGTTGCTCAGTGCTCCTGGGGTTTGTTCTGTAATACCAGGGGTCATTCAGACCTGCTTCCATGGAGATTGTGTGCTTGGGGCTCTTTCTGCTGAGGTTGCTGCCTTGGGACTGCTCTGGCCGACATCCTGGATCAGGCCTACTTTCTTGCTGGTACTAGATTTGTACTCTGGACCCACAGAGGTCTCTGGTTCCGCCCTATTTCCTTGGAGGTCCCAGACTTGCATCCGGACCTGCAGGGCTCCTGGTTCAGGCCTCAGAAGAGGTTCTTCTTGAGTGACTTTTTTAAATGTTGAGTAACGTGCATGTATGAGTGTTGTGCTTACTGTTTATCCAAAAGGAGTAGGATTGAAAAATATTGATGTTCACTCCCTGGAGGTCTTAGAGGAGTCCATGACTTAATTCAGATGTTGCTGTTTTACTTGTGGTCTTTTAATGACTCCTGTCTGTAGGGCCCATGGGTCTACCCCTGCTCCCAGGGTTAATTTTGAGGACAGTTTCTGGCCAGCCAGCACTTCCTGTTTGTTCCTGTGTTCCTTCTGCCCCACCTGGTGATTAGCTACAGGGCATTTACTCCACCTTGGGCATGGTAATTCCCACCTGCCTGGGGGTATTCCATTGTGCAGCAGCTAGGTATTTAAGGTTTTCCCTAAATTTGAATAAACGGCATTTGGCTGATCTCCTTTCGGATGACCCAGGTCTCTTGTGTGTTCTTTCAATCTCCAGGCCCTTGCCTGGCTCATATATGGTACAGTGGCACGTGAACTGTACCGAGAGAGTAATGCAGACACAGGTGCTACACCTGTTCACTTAGATGCAATGACCACATGCAGAGGTCCAGAGCGCCTCTGTAACTCAGATCCTTGACTGTAACTCCTGTTGAGGGTTAGTCTTTGAAATGTCCAGAGGTGGTTGGACACTGTGCTGAAGAACTAATCAAACTGGTTAATAAGGCATGCACAGACTCTTCCTAGTATTGGTGTAAACTTTACCAAGAAGCAGCCATGAGAAACTGCTCTGAGTGAGACTATTGCGGAAAGGAAAAGTTGGTACCTCCAATGAGAATACAGCTGTTAGAGTACCCAGATCTTCATTCCCTTCCTCCACAGATGTATACATCCAGATTTGATACCACATGATCTGCTATAGGTGTGATGTATCCCTACTCTCTTGACATTGGTGTTTTGGATGCAAACGACAGTGTTTCAGTTCCAAGCAGGGACTCCTCATTGTGGATTTCTGCCAGTGTTCTTGAGCCTTCTATGATGTAGAAATTTGTTGCTTGCTTCTTCCTGAGTCTTTTTATATCATGCATAATCGACTTGAGTACAATTCATGTCTTGAAGCCAAGTTCAGCTGGCCTGCTGCAAAAGCAAGACATTAAACAACTGAAAATTTGGAGATATTTATTACAGAACATAGTCACAACAGAAATAGCTGAGTGCTACAGATTTCTCTACCCGCAAGCCAAGCCCCCACACTGAACTCAAAGTCTCAGGGAACTAACCATTTGGATACTGCAGAAGAAAAGCAACTGACCCTGACCTCAGACACCAGCCTTGCAAAAAGAAGCAACAGAGTCTACCATTTCAAACACAGTTTATCTGAGAAATCATCCAATTTTCCCATTCTGCCCTTAAGGAAACCCTCCGTCCCTTTCCCTACAGTACCCTAGCTTGAAGCATGTAATCTACATTCTCTAGACCTGTAGTCATTGTGTTTCTGGATCACATGTCTGCATCACTGCCACCTTTCTGGCATTAACTAAATATTTGGGGTCTAGCTGTTTGGGGGTCATCTAAACTCCTATCCTTTATTTCTTCCAACACATTTAATTCTTATATATAAATTCTTACTCATTGACACCAAAGACTAAGAAAGGCTTCTCAGATGCTTGCAGCCTCACCAGACCCCTTCCCTCACAGGACTTAAGCCTATCCCCCAGCTCTGGTTTCTCATCTCTCCTTCCTTCAGAAGGTCACTCCACCCTTAAAACTAAGGCTGAATGTTGGCCAGCCAGTATGCCACTCAGGGGTCAGGGTTTCTAGCTCCTCATTGCCGTGTGATAGGAGTGAGAGTTGTGTCTTAACTCTGTCGGCAGGAGTGGTAAGCTCACTGTCTTCTCCTAAGGCTGTCTCCAGCACCCAAGAGGGCCATCTTTGCCACTCCCAGTCCTACACTTAACACAGGTCATTCCAGTGCTCAGCACACAGTAGGTAAGGGCTAAGCCACTTCCCAGGGGCACCGTGGGATGTCCCTTGTTTCAGGCCCCAGGGAATTTGATTCCTTGGGAACTTTCTTCTGATGACACTTCCATCTCTGGGGGACATTCCAGAACAGGAATGAGCCCTGGCTCATTTTAGACCTACAAACATAGCTCCTCAATTCCCAAAGACAATCTTTTGGATTGTCCTCTAAAAAGTTTCAAATGGCCTTCAAGTCAGATCTTGGGCTGGTCCCAATATGTCCCTTGACAACCCAAACCTCTGGCCTAAATTTGGTTTGCTTTAACCTTTCCTTTGTAGGACCTTAACAAAACTCCTCCAGCGAAGCAGGAAACAGAGGATCCCTGTCTTCAAGCCTCCTTTAATCCCCACTCCTGTCCTTCCCTTTGTTTCTCTGTTCTGCATGTGAGGTTTTACTAGGTCCAGCTTCCAAACCCAATTCTCTCAGATCCTGATTAAGCAGATGAGCCCCTCCTGATCAAACTTCATCAGGGCTGCCCCCTACTCCACTTTTCCACACACTCCTCCCTTCTCTCATACTATCATTCCCACAGTCTACTCAGCGCCACCCTCTGTCTCTCTCTGAATCCCCAAAGCTTGCGCTTTCTGTGTCCCAGGGACAGCTAGCACCTAGAGTCCTTTGATACAAAGGGTCCCTTTGGAGTTTGGGATGTCTCCTTCCTGAAGGACTCTGGCACATGGGTCTGAGGAGAAATATTTAGAAGGCATTTGACAGCGTGTCTGGCTAGCCAAAGGGTGGTAGTAGGTTTTTAAGGGGGCATGTTAAATACTCTTAACAATTCACGACTACAGGTTGTTTTGTGCATGCATGCTGATATTGTTTGCTTGTATTTTAGAGACAGAGTCTCACTAGGTAGCCCAAGCTGGAATTCACTTTGTAGTCCAGGCTAGCCTTGAGCCCATGGTGATCCTGCTTCCTCGGCCTCTATACTGTTGGGACTACAGGTATGAGCCACCATGTCTGGCTTGTAGCAATAGTACTTTTGCTAATACAACCAAAACGTGACAAGAGATAGTTTCTTCAATGTCAGAACCTGGAGTTGGAAACCATGCTAGTGAACTTATTGTATTATGCTATATTTAAATGATTATCCTTTTGAGGTTTAGATAGAACTTCTGCCCAGGGATGGCTTTATGACACCATCCATCATTCATCAGGGAAACAACTGATTCAGTGAGTAAAGCTACTTCATGTTTACACTGAATTATATAATATGAAAATATAGCTGTAATTAAGGCCACTACCGCGAGTATCTCTTCTGTTTTCATGTGTATGTGGTATACATGTGTGTATACATGTTTGCATGTGTGTAGGTATATTTGTGCACACTCATGTCCATGCTAGCAGAGGCACAAGGTTAAGGTCTAAAATCACCCTTAATTTCTCTTCCATCTCTGGTTGAAGCAGGGTTCTCAAGCAAAGTCTGAGCTCACTGACATGGCTAATCTTGCCAGCCAGCTTGCTCTGAGGATTCCTTCCATCCCTGCCTTCCAAAGCTGGAATTTCAGGTAGCTGTCATGATGGTCAAACATTCACAGGGGGTCTGAGGATCCAAACTCTAGTCCTCACATTGGCACAGCAGCCGCTTTACCTGCTGTGCCATCTCCCAGCCTCCAGTCACTAGTTTTCCCTAACTGATGTTATGCTGTTATTTTCACTGAATCGAAACATTCTCTCATGGAGTGAGAATCAGGAGACTCCAGCAGCTAACTAACTAAGCTTAGAAGGTGCGGGGAGTTCGTAGTTTACAAGGCTCCTCCTCAAGACTCTATGAGCTGCAAACATTCACTGGGGAGAGATGAGTCTGCTGGACTTGACTGCAAGTCTTCTAGCAAGCTCTGTGGGTGCAGCTTTTGTGCGTTATCACCAATGCTCCTGTGCCTTTTGCTCATCAGTTGCCTTTCAGTTGCCGATGTGCTTGTAGCCCCTCTCCCAGGCTGTGTTAGCAACTCCAACACACCCACTGATTCATCAAGCTAGACTTGGAACATTTCCTTGATCTGTCGTTTGTGGCCTATCTGAGGTCAATAGATCTTAACAGGAAAAGTCGTACAACATGTGACCAGCTCAGCTTATTCATTTTAAAGAAAATGCCTCAATTTTGAATTGCCATGGCTGCCAATCACTCTTTCAAATAAAACTGTTTCATGAAAACTGTTTGCTATAATGGCTGTGGTTTAAGTCATGCTGCAAAATGCTTTATGCATACATCCAATTTTGTCACCCAGAACACCAAGAAGATATATTCAAGGGTTGAGAATTTATTAAAATCAATGTTTTTACTTGTATGTAAATATTATGGGCTGAATTATGCCCAAGTCTTCCACATATACACATGTTGAATCCCTAACCTCAGGTTTCATTAATTTCTCTCTCTCTCTCTCTCTCTCTCTCTCTCTCTCTCTCTTTCTGGGCAGCTACAATATTAAAGAAAAAACTTCCCATTCTTGGGCAACTATCAACTTATATACACTTTTATATCAATTTATAATCTTCTGGGGCCCTGCATACGGGCTTTTGAGTGCCTCTGTCCATCCACTCTATCAATGGATATCCTGCAGGTATTAATATATGCTCAGATTTCAAGTTAGAAACATCCATGTTATGCCCCAAAGACATAGTTCTATAACATCCTCTAACTTCAGAACATGACTGTACTTGGAAATGAAGCTGCCAGGGTGAGACCTAGTTCAATATAACTGATATTCTTGGCAATTTGTTTGTAGGTTCTATTTTGGGAGCACAGCAGTGGCTCGTTTGTTTGCCCTTTATTTAAAGATGGTCTTTCTCTATTGGGGAAGGTTGTCTTTTTCTATCAAGAGCATTGCTTTGGGAGGGATACATATGGAGTTAACAGGAGGGAGTAGAGGGACACTATGTAGCCAGCCAGATCAGCTAAGTCAATACCCTGATTAATGACATGACAGATGTTATAGCTATGTTGTCTGCACACCCAAATGATGTCCTTAGAAGAGGGGACTTTGGAATGTGTGCACACAGAAGAAAGTCCATGTGGAAATGTGGCAAGAAGCTGTCCATCTGCAAAGCAAGGGGAGAGGCTTCAGAATAAACCAACCCTGCCAGTCCTTGATTTTAGACTTCTAGACTCAAGAAATGTGAGAACATAAGTTTCTATTGTTTAAGTGTATGGCGTTCACTCATGGCAACCTGAGCAGACTAATGCAGGGCCCTAAGTTGTAACTATCCAATAATATATGCACACATTCATACAAACAGGCACACGCAACCCCAGAAAGCTGATAGAGTTAATAAAAGGTTTATCTGAAGTCACCTTTTGCTCATGAATATGTGGCAGTGAAGAAAACAGTGGATATTATTAGAAAATTGATGCGACTCCATTGCTTCATGTGAAGGCACACGACATTTGACCCAACATTGTTGTGTCTACACGATGAAATGAAATATCATTTTGGCATTATGAAAACAGATCTGAACAGGTCTTGGGGTCCTGAGGACTTGACAGGCTGCACTTTGAGAAGATTATCCTAATTCTGTTGTTTGTGCTGTCAAAGCTGCAACAACAGTGGAAGACTACAGTCTCTTTCTACCACTTCATCCAACTACCTGCCTGTTAGTGGCTGTGGGCTCCCTCAGCATGTGCTTTTGCTAATCATTGCACAATGATCAGATACCGTTTAAGTGACAGCTTCCTATGTTTGTAGATATGATAGATTTGATTTCTACTTTTTTTTTTGGTTTTGTGAGACAGGGTTTCTCTGTGTATCTTCAGAGCCTGTTCTGGAATTCACTCTGTAGACCAGGCTGGCCTCGAACTCATGGAGATCTGCCTATCTCTGCCCGCTGAATGCTAGGATTAAAGGTGTGTGCCACCACCAGGCTTCACTTGCATTTTTGGTTGGAATTTCTAGAGTGAAAGACTGTGAATCTAAATGTTGCCGACTACAATTTCTTCTTTCTGATAGTACTCTGGAGGTCACCCTTGGTGACTGTGTTTGGTGACATAGGTAGGACTCAGTGATGGATCTGACTGCATTATGTTCAATATGCATAGTCTGTTTCATTAACTATAACTATTTAATGAAATATACATGCTATATTTCTTAGCAATAATTCAGTATTCTCATTAAAATAAATATCCACTTATTTAGGTGGCTGGTACTTGGAACTGATAATGCAATTTTACAAAACCATGAACGGGAAGAATGGACCACCATGGCTTGTGGGTTAATGAGTCAAATAGTAGCTTAGCAACCAGACAGGAATGAAAATTAACCAGGTCTTTTGACTGAGACTCATCTCTGGCCTCAATATGTTTAAATTTTATTGTGTTAGTTACTTGTATTATTGGTATGATGAAAATGCTGACAATAGTGGCTGGGGAAAATAAGATTGGATTTTGGCCTATAGTTCCATGGGATGCAATCTGTCATGCAGGGGAGGTAAATGCCAGCAGGACCAGGAGACAGGTGGCCACATTCTGTCCAGTTAAGAGGCAGAGAGCCATGAATGTCTGTGCTCAGCTCACTCTTCCTTATGTTTCAGTCTGTGACTCTGTCCCATGGAAAGGCACTGTCCACATTTAGAGTAATTTTTTTTTTATCTCTCTTAACCTGATCTAGATAATCCTTTCATAGACATGTCTAGAGATTTGTTTCCATGGTGACTAAGTTCTGTCATGTTGACAATTGTAACCATCATGATTGTCAAGTTCTCATTTGGGAGATTGAGACATGTTTCAGTTCTGACAAAACTTCCTCTTGCCATCTCCATGACACCTGCTCACCTGAAGGAAATGTGAGCCTGGCAGCCAGCAGAGGGGAGCGCACTGGTGGAGTGTGGAGTCTGGGCGCCCTCCTCCCCACTTAGGTGTACTACAGCTCACTTTTCGCTGTTACTATAATCTCAGATCTTGAAAGGACTTTAAGGCACCCCCCTGTTATGCTTGTGTGCTGCAAAAGAATAGTGAGAATCCAAATGGACACATAATTATTAGTGTTTTTTATTTATTTGATGTGTGTATAATTATAGACAGGATGCATTATTATGTGAGGAATAAATCAAGTTTTTGTCTCATTGTCATCTGGACATACCATGGCCATTGCCCTCTTGAATTGCTACTACCTGGAGGAGACCTGTATGTGATTGGGGCCACCGACTTGCTCTCATGGAGGGGGTATTGCTCATGAGTCCACATAGCTCTCTAAGAGTCACTAGGAAGAGGGTCTCATAAAGTTCTATCCCTCCTCAAGGATATGCAAATAGTTATCAGTTGATGGAGAAAGATTTTTCTTTAGGGTTATAGCTGCCCACAAATTGTTCATGGTCCTGTGTGTAACCTCTCCAACACACCTGTAAGTATCACCAACCATGCTCACTGTTTTTGACAAGCTACATTGATTGGACTATTGTTACCTTATCTAGGGTGAATAGGAACTTACCCATTTCCACAGGGAAATTTACACAGTATATGTGTGAGCACAGAGTTTTAATTGGTTCTGACTTCTATAGATTCAGGCAGAATTCGTCAATAAGTATATGAATTTTCAAAACAATATCATGTTTCACTTTTTCATTTGTTTAAATCTGCTGTAGATTTGTTGACCAATTAAAAAAGACATTCTATTAAAAGTTTTTGGAATATTCCAAAAGGAATTAGTAGAGTAGTGTTGCAGGGAGCTGCTTGTTCATCCTGGCTGCCCAGAACCAAAATAATCACACAAAACTGTATTAATTAAATCACTGCTTGGCCCATTAGCCCCATGTTGGGCACCAATTTGCAGGAAGAGTGCCCGCTTGTTCGTCCCGGCCACCCAGAACCAAAATAATCACACAGAAATTGTATTAATTAAAACACTGCTTGGCCCATTAGCTCTAGTTTCTCATTGACTAACTCTTATATTAATTTAACCCATGTCTATTAATTTGTATATTGCCACGTGGCAGTGGCTTACTGGCAAAGATTCTAACAGGCGTCTGTCTCAGGTGGAGGATCCATGGCTTCCCCTCCGCCTCTTCTTCTCAGCATTTCGTTTAGTTTTCCCCTCCTAGCTCTGTTCCCCTATAGCTCTGCTATAGGTCCAAAGCAGTTCCTTTATTAACCAATAAAAGCGACACACAGACAGAAGGACCTCCCACACCAGAGTATCACAGGCTTGTCACCTAGCCTTAGCAATTGTTAGCATTCACCATATTTTCTATTTATTTTGTTCAAAGATTTAAAAATACATCACAAACATGACAGGTCATTACTGCACATTCCAACATACATCACTTTGTGTGTAGCTTTTTGAGGCAGGGTTTTGTTCTATAGCACAGGCTGACCTAGGATTTACTATGTAGTCCACATTGGTTTCAAACCAGCAGCAATCTCGGTAGCTCAGACTCTTTAGTGTCAAGATTACAGGTGGAGCCATTGTGATTGGTTTTATTATACACTAACAAAGAAGTGTATTTTCTTTTACGCAGTCACAATCTCATTCCAATCTACCAAAGTCAATAGTAATTTCCTCAAATCACTTAATAACATCTCTGTTGTCAAATTTGTTCAGTTTCCCCATTTATTTTTTTACTTATTAAAAATGGAGATCCATTTAAAGACAGTATAGCCCATTTGGTCAAAGTGGTTATAGTTTTCTCTCTCCCTCTTACACACTTTAAGTCCTGTACCAGTCCGCCCTCTGTTCCCCTTCAATGTGCCTTGTCCCTTCTCACTTCACCATTTATGGGAGTGACGGGGCCGGCTAGTCTGCAGAACATCTCACTGTACCCATCCGTTCTCCTTTACTGCAAGGAAATACTCAAGCGGAATGCCTTATAAAGCAGGGAGATTTATTTACTCAGCCTTGGATCAGGAAGTTCAAAAAGCAGGATGCCGAGCTTATGAGTTCCCCATGTCACATTATAGAGAACAGCATCAAACAGGACAGCAAGTAAGGAGCACACAATGCCAGTCCAGGCTAGAGAGAGCCCAGAGGACCAACCTTGTTCTTTTGTATGCTTAGTAATCTTTCAGCATTTGCTTGCGCCTCTTGTAGAGGACCCAGGTTTGGTTGCCAACACCTGTCCGCAACTTCAGTTCCAGGGGATCTAACATCCTCTTCTGGCCTCTGTGGGCATCACCACGCATGCATATGGTGCACATTTGCACAGGCAGACACAGCACATAAAGAAATAAAGTAAATCTTTTTTCAAAAAACCCAGCATTTGACTGGGGCCCGAGAACTGCGTCAGCTCCTTCCAAATGGAGGTCCTTCGGCAGCTGTTGTACTTCCCACCGGGCTCCGCTTCTTAAAGACCCCACACTGCTTCCCACGAGCAACATCTAAGCCCTTAGGGGACATACTCAGACAAAACCCAAACCACAGTTCTCGCTCTCTGGGTTTGATTAGTTGCTCCTTTGTGAAATAATTTAGCTGGTTCTTCTTGCTTCCCTGCTTCTTATTAGAATGGAAGGTTAGATTGGATATAACTTATTTACTTCCATCAAAAATGCCGTGAAGGTTGTCTGCACCGTATGAGTATGGAGTCATGCCAAGATGGACTTGGTGCCAGGTAACATGGGCAACATAGTGACAGATAAATCTGCTGTTTGTTAGGGTACCCATCCCCATCCCAGCCAGCAAGAATCCGGAGACTTTCAAATGTTTTAATCCTGTCTTGACATGCCGTGTGTTTTCTGGTGTGGTTTGTCTGGGTAAGGCAGGAATTCATCACATTTATTTCTGTGGCAGTGAATGTCTACAGTCTGCTGTAAGAAAGAAATTATAAACCATTACTCTATTCAAAAGTTAATATCTAGGAGTTTGCACTTTCATCAAATAAGCAATCTATTTCTGTATGAAAAAATGAGAATTTCATTAAAAGTGTTATGTTTGTGAATTGCTCATATTCTCTGAAAATGGGCTTCTTTGATTTTATTTTGATTGGGCTGGTGCTTCTATCGCTGTAACCATATAACCAGTCATTTTCAGCAAAGGATCCCTTGACATCGTTCCCCCTTGTGCATGGGTTTTGCTTTCCTGGATTGATAAAAGAGGAATCCGACCCAGTGTTCTCACTGAAGATTGTCACCTTGTGATGAAAAAATTAATTTTTGTGTCTCTGGACGGACTCATGCCGGATCAAGATGAGAGTGGAGAAGAGTCTGAGACTGGCGAGCTCTCAGATCTGTGGTGTAGCCGGTTTGCCTCTGATGTGAGCAGAACTACTGCTTAGTTCCCAGGAAACATCACACCCAAAACTAAGTTCACGTGGGTGGAGAGAAATTGTCTTTACTACGGAATGAGGGAACTTCTGGTGGGTTAGCGAGAGAGGGGGATGGTTTGATTCTGAAGTTCCCAGTGATGCTCTACCATGCTGTCTGCAAAGACCAATTAAGGCTTATTTCAAAAGCTCTTCTGGTTGTCTTGATGCAATAAAAATTTCCTTCCACCACATCATTTTCTCTTTCCCAGTGATTTAGGTCTCCCTAGGCACGGTCTACATTTTTCATCACAGAGGCTGTTGTTTCTATGCAACTTTCTTGCTCCATTATTACCTCATTTGACAATTTTCTCATCAGAATGAGGTACACAGGATTTGGCAATTCAGTATCATAGTGTGCTGCCAGGATCCACTTCCAGTCATAACTTTTGAAAATACATCATTGGAAGAAGCTGGGTTTCTGCAAGCATGTCACATTCCAGTCTAGAAATAATTTCATGACTGCTTTTCTGAGCACTTGCTTTGTTATCTACAAGGTTTAAGGTCTTTGAAAGAAAGAATCGTGTACTGATACAGACTTGGAGTGAGCGTTTCGGTTCCTTGTTCACATGGTGTGATCCAGCCGACTGGTACTCAGTCACTGTCGTGTCAGTCACTTACAAATGTTGGGAGTGTGGTTAGGATTCGATTACTGAAGACTTTGGTTATACTTGTTCCTGTTCTGAAATTATTGCAGTAACAATACAGAGAAAATATCTTAAGACTCAGGGCAGTGATGGTGCACAACTTCAATCTCAGTACTCAGTAGGCAGAGTCAGGCAGATCTCTGTGAGTTCTAGGCCAGCCTGGTCTACAAAGCGAGTTCCAGGAGAGAGCCAGGGCTACACAGAGAAACCCTGTCTGGAAAAAATCAAACAAACAAATAAATAAAATCAGGACAAGGAGGCAATAAAGCTCCGACATAATTTCCCACAGCTCTCGTGGACTCTGCAGTGCTGAGGCTGGCACAGGGAATCACAACTGGGTGTTTCTGAACGTAGGTTTAATATGCTTCAACCTCTGTGATGTCCCCAACACCGTGAAATACAGCAGAACAAAAACCCTTTATTCCTTTTCTTGGTATTGTGCCATCACCACCCTTAGAATCTTCCACCAAACTGTTACTGTGGTTTAATGTCTGCAAACTCAGGGTATCAAACCATCACCTCTGTTACCAAAGCCACACAGAGAAACCTTTTTTCGAAAAACCAAAAACCAAACCAAACCATCACAGCTGTAAGTTAAGTACTAAAAACTTAAAAAAAAGAGATGGGAGGTGGAAAAAAGAAGAAAGTTACTTGTTATCAAACTTGGAAACATAGTTTAACCCAGGAGCAGTGAAAACATAAAGCCTTAGCCAACTGCTGCTTTGAGCTGATGATTAAGTGATGCTTTTCTAGAAAAGGTGATGCCTTTACCTGCTAAGAAGATGCTGGTGAAAACATAAACTGTTTACGTTTTTGAAAGCCAATTATCAAAATTCAAAAAAGGAGCTGCTTGTATTTGATTGCTTCAGTGATAGCAAAACCAACAGCACAGAGTGTACTCAGCTTTTGTTCTTTTGGCAATGAAGTAGAGTTGAGAGCATCCTAACTTAGGATGATCGCACAGTCAGTGCTTGTTCTTGGATGCTCATGGCTGCCAGCTAAGTTGCCATTTAGGTTCTGGGAGCTGACCCAGGTGCTTTGCAAGAGCAGCAAGTGCTGATAACCCCTGAGCCATCTTTCTACCCACCCTTCAACATTTATTCATTGTCCTTGTTTGTATTAGTTAAATATTAGTGCAAATTGACTTCAGGACCCTTTTTGAGGTTGGGTTTTAATGAGCAGAGATTGAAAGCACACTAAGGGTGTTACAAGGGGAGTGTCCAGGAAAAGGACACAGTAAGAAAACCAGAGGCCACAGATCACCGGCTTTATAGCTCACAGACACCAGTCACTGGCAGCCTCTCTTACCCAGTGCTAAGCCTTTAGATTGTTTACACCACAATTAAGCATACCACTCCACCACAGCTCTTCTCTCCCTCTTTCTTTCTTGCCTTCTTGCAGGTCAGCAGCACTCATGGAATTCTCCTATTCTTTTTTCATAGCTCATAAGAAAATATATTTTGTAATTTGGACCTTGACACTTTCTGGGGAGGTCAGATTAATGTTAACCCAAATGATAAACACTCTTAGTGAACAATAACATTTTCTGGCATTAATATTTTTGTTTCTTACTTTGTTCTTTGTCCCTTTCTTCCTTATCATCTCTATCTTTACTAAGCAGGAGGTATATAACAAAAACTATTTTTTTTGAGGGGAGAAAATTATTTTTTAAAACTCTTTCAGACGGCCAGAGTATAGTTCCTCCCAGACGACTGGAAATGAAGGACGCCCTCACAAGACCTGGCACAAGCAGGTGACATTACTCTGGTCACCAGAAGCCTCGTCTTCATTCTCCAGTCTGCAGGGAGACAAGGTTCTGTTGCATGTGGCTTTGGATGTCTATTTAGTGTATGTCCACTACATGGGACTCAAAAAGTGAGGGGACAGGGGCAGTGACGTGGGGGCATTAATGATGTCAGGATATATAGTTTGCAGCTTTCCAAGCAGTACAAGTAAAATTACAGCACCTACTCCCCAGTGCCTTGCTCACCTCTTTCTAAGCCTTCTTAAGTCTCTGGAATATTTCAGCCTTCTTAATTCCCAACAGAATGAATTAAATATTAGGAGAAAGTCTACCAGGCCCCTCTCTTTGAGCAGGTATTAAATGATTGAAGAGATCTTGATTATGAGAATTTCTAAGAAGCTGATTCTCATGCCTGCCCCTGTGAAGCTCCTTGGGAAGTTGGTGGTTATGGCTCACATCTGTCGTTGATTGGCCCGATGCCAGCAGCTCTGGTTCTCTGAACTGGAAAGGAATTCAACTGTGGGGTTTTAGGGGTATGGAGAACCACAGGATGTGGCTTCCTGGGCCTCTGGTGCCTCATAAGGAAGCTGCATCTGCTGGACTAAGGAGCTGGAGAGAAGACTAAGTCAGCAGCTGATGTGAGCAGCTTCCCAGCCTGGGTCCCCATGTGCCCCACCACTTTCCACTTCTCTTGGAACATGGGCCCTTCCAGGTCCATTTGCCAGGCTGCAGAGTCAGGCCTGACTAACGGTGTTAGTATGGTGCGTGCGCAATGCTGAGCAAGGAGGCCAGATGGCGTGGGTGTGGAGGCTGAAGACTATGGCAGAACTATCTTAAGCCCTGCTGGCGAGCAAGATGAGAGAAAGTGAGAGTAGGGGCAAAAACTTTTTTCATTTTTTCCTCATTAAAATCATGGTTAGTGAGTTTCGGTCCCAAAGTGTTTTCCCTCCATGTCAATCTGCACTGATAGTTGAGTTGGTTAGTACATGGAGGACGGGGGCTCAATTTTCATTACCAAATTTTGTATAAGCAGAAATGATGTACAGGGGCTACAATAAACATATCTAGCTGGAAAGGCAGGGTACCTGCTTTCTGTAGCATTCTTGGAGTCTTTGTATTCCAAATAAAGATTTTTCTCTGTCTCAGATTCGCTTATTTTACACTTGGTCTCTATATCAACCAAGCTGGGACTGACTTATTATTCTAGACTATTATCAATTAGACCAGAGGAGGAAGGTGTGGTGTTAGAGAGGAAAACATGGACCAGAGAGTTGGAACTGTCTAAGGTGCCAGTATTTCTTCTGTAACTGAAGGCCTGGGATCTGAGCATCTTCCTCAAGTCCATAAAACTTGTGCAGTCAGTTTTTTCTTCAGAATCTGTGCAAGTTAAGATTCAGTCGTGATTCTTTACAGTAGAGTTAGCTCAACGACCCTGCGTTTCCTAAAGATACATTATAGTGAAGAGGTAGCCGGATCTGGGAATAGTTAGAAACTCTTGAATCTTTCTGAGCCAGCACTTCCAAGGATGATGAGGTTGACGGAGCTCAAGTCAATGCTGTTCTGTGGACAAGTCTCTGAGGAAAGAACCCCCAAATGATGTGTAGTGATGGTAACTTTCAGCCTGTGGAATGGGGTGGGCCTGAAAAGTCTGTCACCCAAACCCCAGAGAATCCTGCCAACCCAACCAAAATAAAACACCCAGGAGTAAGAAGGGAAGAAAGACCTGTTTTGTAAATAGTCCAGTATGGACGACTGGAGAAAAGACCTAAGATGTGGCATATAAACATTGTGGAGTAGCTTGATTTAAAAAGCAAAGGCCATATACACAGGAATGAGAGAAAGACAGAGAGGGAGAAAAAAAGAGTGGGGGAGATTTTATTTTAGAAAGAAATGCTTCAGGAGGCAATGAATGATTTGGTTTGGAACAATAATATACAGAGGATTTTTTACTTGTGTTCTGACATGAGTGGGTTTTGGTTTCCTAGAATAACAGAGAAACGAAAGAAAAAAATCTCCCTACAGAGACTTCTGAAGAGATTTTACAAGTTCACTTGTACATTGGTCTTATACTGGAAATGAGAATACACAAGAGGGTCTTAATGGGAGTTATTTTCAGAAGGGAAGTTCTGAGAAATAAAAATAAGTCATGGAATTTGCATAAAAGGTGATAATTCCATGCTTAATACATGGTCATAGTTAATGTAGTTTGGAACGTGTAAATTAGCTGGAATATTAGTGAGTTTTCAGTTCCAATGAAAAGCTGGGTGTGGATGCCCATGAGTTCAATCAGGGGACATGGGATGATGCACCTGGCCCTTGGTTCAGTGGAGGCACTGTGAGGTGTCCTGTGTTTTCAGGCCTGTTTTGAATGCTGTGCAGGGCTGTTATTGTACCCGTAGACTTTACTTTCTTTATATCCTGTGCAAGTGTGATGCCTCATTCTGATGATATTGAAAACTTACTGCACGCCCTGTCTCAGACCTAATCAATATCATTACCTCACATAGTTTATAAGATTGAATTTTGAGGCCATAATATAGGCATACATACTTTCTGGTTTTCCTTACTATTCTCAAATGGAACCAGATAATGCTCTGTCTGGTTACTTAGCAGCCAGCTGTGCATTACATTCTCTCAGGGACATTTCTAAAAGCTTCCTTTAGACGACTTTGGAAAGGGTAAGACTGAAGACGACACGCAGCCTGAAGCTCCAGCTGCTGACTTGAGCACGGAAGGGAGAATAACAGCTAAGAAATATGAGGTCTTTGGCCCCTTTCCCAGAATTGCCAGGCTAAGACCTTGGCAGGGAAGCAACAGGAAACTGAACTCTATTTGCATATCCTTTTATACATGGGAGATTAAAAGCTTCAACCTTGAATGATCACAGTTTCTGAGAATCATGACAAGGCATTAAAGAAGAGGTGGAGTGTCCCAAGGGAGGTGAGCAGGAGTCTGAACAAGGTAGGTGTGAGGTTGGCAATGTCTTTCAATTCCCTTTGATTAATGGCGAGTATATTTCATTTAGTTCTTTGAAAATAAACTATTCTTATGGGGGTCACATAAAAGAATCAGCAGAGCAGGTATCTTCAGTTCCCCAAATATTGGGAATCCTTCAAAGTTGACCCCTTTTGTCCCATAGCTAAAATCCTTTTTCTGTGCAGATGCCTACATAACTTACTGCAAAGGAGGCTTATAGGTAATCCAGTATCAACTCAACTGTACAGGTGCCATCAGAGACTCAAAGAGGTCTCCTGACCTGCCTAAAGTCAGACAGAAAGTTCAAAGTGGAGTTTTGACTCCCACACGGGCTTCTAGCCCCCGCTTAGCAGGTGGAGGGTTCCTCAAGTCTCAAGTGACTTCTCTCAGGCCTGTGACTTGGCACAATCACCCTTCACTATTGTCTCCCACCAGAACAAGCATTTCTCTGGCAAGACTGTGACTCTGATTCCCTGGCTCTCTCCCCAGTTCTCCTAGACCTTGTGGTTCTTTGATGGAAGAATGAACATGTTTAGCCTTGAGATTCATTTAGGAGAACTTGGCTTTCTTGGCCAAGCAGCACCGTAAAAACTAACTTCCTGGGAAAAGATCAGCAATACAAGAATGTGTGAATGGAACCCTTCATATTAGTAATTAACTTGATCATTTTCAATTACAGGTAAAGCTCTATTCTTAAAATGGCACATTAACTAAGACCAGGGATGAGGGGGTCCCTGCAGTTGCAAGCAGGGACAAAGGGGTGAGAATGAAAACTTAGTTCAGCCTGGCTTAGGCTGGATCAAACTTCTAGAGTGTGTGATACCAGGCGGTTTATTGCCAGCATATTTAAGCACAGTACAATTTGGGATAAACTTTCCAGGAAACAATCATTCCCATTCGAGGCTTCCAGGTGACAATCATTCCAATTATTTGCAGGTGCACTATAAAGCTTCAGGTGTGACTACATGGAAACTCCTTTGCAAAGTACTTGCAGCCATGAGGGTTGGTTCATAGCTAAAATGCAGGCTTAGAATCTAGGGAGGTCTCTGACCAAGAGAGCATAGAGGTCAGCAGGCCATAGAAAACATGTGACATCTCTCCTAAGGATGGGTTTTATTAACTGGGAGCTAAAGATAAGGATCTGGGGATGGAGAGTCTGGGGTAATCATTCTGTTGGATTTGGTGAGGCCGGGTCCCACAGACAGCAAAAAATTGCCAGGTCATTAACAACTTTTACTCTCAACTTTCTGGGTAGAATGCAGGTATTTTATCTTCTCCATTGAGGAGACACTCCTGAGTGTTTAACATTCCTGGTTTTCCTTGTCATCTGTGGGTGCAAAGACCTCTGTGTCCATAACATGGGGAGGTCCTGCATGCGAGCATTCCTAAGATAGGCAAGGCCCAACTTCCTGAAAATTTAAATCCTTTGCCTAGTTCTTATCCAAGATGTCTGAGCAGGACTACTGGAAAATGGTTCGTATGAAAATCTGTTTCTTTTTGCTACTCGAGTGAAGTAGAGACATTTTCACTTGGCACAGACAAGGAGCCTTAAGGCCAGGATTTATTAAGGGGGGATTTTCCCTCAGCCAGTGATGATCTGGCCTTTAGGACTTTCACTATCAATAGCACAGGGTGTAGTGATATTTCATTTGTATTTTAATAGATAAAGCTTGCCTGAAGTTCAGAGAGTAAAATAGCCGCAGTGATCAGCCTTACAGACCAGGTAGTGGTGACACACACCTTTAATTCCAGTAGCCTCACTAGTTTACCATAGAAACTTGGTGGTACTGGTGCACGCCTTTAATCCCAGCACAAGAGAGGAATATAAGGTGGGAGGAATAAAAGAATATAATATAAGACAACTCTCATACACAGTCTCATTCTGAGATTCCCGGTGGCAGGATCTCCATTTCAGACTGAGGTAGAGGTCAGAGCTGGCTGTTTTGCTTTTCTGACCTTCAAGTTGAACTCTAATTTCTGTCTCTGGGTTTTTATTAATCATGCTACAACAGGGAATTAATTTAGAGTAGTCTTTGGAAAGAAGACTCCTGATAAAAGTCGTTTTTATGAAAAACCATGCTGGCAGTACATTGGATTTGGAAAATGCTAATAGTTATTGGCACTGAGCTCCGTCCCATTCTGGATTCTTTTGTGTTTTCTAGGATTTAACATTGCTGAGCACTTTTGGATGCTCATCACAGGTATCCCAACTAACTAGTTGCTATTTATTCTTGTAATAACCCTGTGAACTTATTCTCCCTAGTTTATGGACAAAGGATAAAATAAAGGCTTACAGAAGTTGGGTAACCTACTGTAAGGTCTGGAACTAGTAAAAGAGAGGAAAATATACTTATTTAAATTGAGGCATGAGACTTTTTGTTAGGACACCAAAGAAGTTTTCATGGATCTGCAGACATGGGAAGACTTCAGACTGAGGGAGAAACTCATATCCTTTGCCTTGACACGATCCCACCTTTTGCCCTTCTTGTTTATTTCTTCTAATGCCCTAGAAGAAAAGGAAAACAGCAGCAATGGGAAGCCTGCTCCATCTCAGAGCAGGTGTCAAACTTCTTGTCTACCTAGCAGTCACGTCCTTTGGCTGACAGAACTTCTGAAAGGGCGACTCAGGACCTTTGTCACTCATCATGCCTCTCCTTACCCTTTGGCCCAGGCAGCTCCAGATGCTGTTATTAACAGGGGAAAGACAAGAAAGATCTGAAGGACCTCGGGGGGATAAGGAAGTTGTCTAAGTAGAATCATGATGGAGCTATAATGAGAAGATCTTAAGGGAGGAGGAGGGGGCCACGCCCCTGGTCACAGTTGCAGATTTTACTTTGCTCTGCCTATTGGGGGAGTTTCAACTCCTGTAGTTTTTCTGGATTCACAGTCATAAAAGTACAATGCAGAATAACAGAGTCTTCCTGTTTCAGTCCCTTGTTTAATAAATGCAAGTGACTGTGAGCACAAATATCATTTCACACAAGATGTTCAGTGATTAATATTCCCCGTCTTAGTCGATTTTCTATTGCTGTGGTAAAACACCATGACCAAGGTGACTTACAAAAGAATGTATTTAATTTGGGGTTCACTGTTCCAGAAACACACACACACAGGGACACAGACATGGACACAGAATAGCAGGCATCTTTTGAAACCTCAAAGTTCACCCCTAGTAACACACCTCCTCCAATAGGACCACACCTCCTAATCCTTCCCAAACAGTTCCACCAACTGTGGACCAAGCATTCAAATAAATGAGCCTATTTGGCTATTCTCACTCAAATACCATACTTCTCAAAGGACTAAGTTTGCAGATGTATTCATGTAGTCTTTCTGGGGCTTGTTAATACTAGTTTATACAGAAGAAACCAAAGTTAAACCCATTGGAGTCGCCACTACTTCTCACTGAACATCTGAACAAAAGGAAACACCAGTAAGGCTCATAAAAGGCAGACGTCACATCCTGTAATCTAAAAATGGCAACCACTACATCACCACCGTCATCAAAGATGGTGGCTACTGCATCTCTACAGGGAAACGCTACAGAGCAGTCTGTTCAGGCAGATCCTAAATGCTGGATGGAGGCTGGGATGCGGCCTTGGGCAATCTCCACACCTCCTCTCTCTTTGGTTTCTTCATCTGTAAAATAGAGATAATAACAGCAGTGGTTGTTGGGAGGACTAAACAAGTAGAACAAGCAATGACTTTATGCAGACGTTCTCAGAGGCTGTAGGCTGCACTATTAACCTCACTACTGGCAACTCTGGAGTGACTAATGATTGCCACTCCAGGGGGATGTTTTTATTTTTAACTTCTTATTGCTGAAAGTAAAAAAGGTTTTTCTTTTTTTTCACCTAATAGGAAATGAGGACAGCTGCTCGCAGAAGGTGAGAACCGGCAGAGACCGTGGTGTGTCAGGCCCGCCTTCTTCATCTTACAAGTGAGCGTGAGAGCAGGCGTGTTGGGCTCAAGTTCTCACAGGACAGACGCAGGTTGGGAATGAGTCACAGTCACAGGGGTTTCCTTCCCATTTGTCACAACTCTTTGTGTGCAACAGTTCAATCCTGTCTAGTTGTTTGTCTCTCCCTTGAGTTGACTCAGAAGCTGACCAGGACTGAGTCCTGCACCTATGGAAGACTGACCAGTGCTGAGCAGAATGAACCATCACTGCTAAAATATAAAAACACTTTTAATAACTTGGCTTTTTCTTTACAACATTGTCACACTGGTAATGTGCTGGCTAGGTCTATGTCAACTTGACACAAACTAGAGTCATCTGATAGGAGGGAATCTCAATTGAGAAATGGCTCCTTAAGATCTGGCTGTAGGGCATTTTCTTAATTAGTGATCGGTTCTATAAGAAAGCAGACTGAGGAAGCCGTGAAGAGCCAGCCAGTAAGCAGCGCTCCTCCATTGCCTCTGCATCAGCTTCTGCTTCCAGGTACTTTTCCTGTTTTGAGTTCTTGTCCTGACTTCCCTCAAAGATGAACAGTGATGTGAAAATGTAAGCCAAATAAACCCTTTCCTCCTCGAGTTGCTTTTTTGGTTATGGTGCTTCATGGGAACAATAGAAACCCTAATTAAGACAAGTAACTTCTTTTATTTTGAAAAAGTCAGAAGGGGGAGAGGTCTCTGAACAAAAGTGAGAGGAAAAGCCGCCTGGCAGCTCTGGTCATTGACCCATTTATTCCCCAGCAGAGTGGCCAGAGGCCCTGTGGTGCGGCGCAGGGGTTACTGGGTTGAGAGGAGAGAGGGGAGCCTGGCTTTGTTCTTTCCCCAGCTCTGTGCTCAGTGTGATGCAAGGTCCAGCAGAAGTGCCCGGAATCCAGGGTGGGGCGGAGGTTTTGAGGTTCTTCAGAAAGAATCAGAAACCACAGACTGAGCTTCAGGCAAGCGCTCTGACTTCATCGAGAGCTTTGCACTCTCACAGCGGAGAAGAAACTACTTACTCTGCAAACCTTGAAGGAGCTTGTCGGGGCCTCAGCCAGGTTGGGTGGAGAAAAGTTTTTCAGTTGACTGGCAAGGACTTCCTTAGCGGGGATGTGGGTTGGAAAGCCTGGGTGGGAGTGCACGTGGTGGCTCTCAGATGTCAGGGTCTGGTGGAGGAAGCTCTGAGCCAGAGATGGGAGAGCTGGGTGCTTTTGGCCACCAGCTGATCTGTGGGGATGGGGGGATCACTGAAGTCCTTTCATTTTGACAAGCTTAGTGAGAGGGGCTGGGCAAGCCAGCGATTAAACGCTGCATGAAGAGTATGGTAGCGTGGTTAGGGTACTGAACCCAAAGGCTTTCATTTCTCTTCCGGCCCACACGGGCCTTGTCCCGGAGCTCTCTTTCTCTGATTTCAGTGATCCTCTGGTCCATGTGGAGCCGTGTCCTTACTTACAACTCGCTGCATGAAGCCTTAGTTACTCTTTGAGAAGACTGGAGCAGTTGGCTCCTTACTCAGGGTTAAAGCCAGATGTGACATAAACACAGCTGAGGTCTTTATGCAGGGGGGGGACGCTTTTGATGTGACAGCACTGTGACCACACACCCAGGCTGTGCCTCCGTGGCATTGCCCCTGTGGGTACTGGCTTCCTTCCCATTGCCTTGTCAGATGACGCGGAGAGGGAAACAAGTGCCGGGGCTTTCTCTGGGCCTTGCGGTTCCAGAAGCCCTGGCCTTAGGCTGGGTACGGATTGTAAAGGCATCCCCGTCTTTCTCCGACCCCGTCTTTCTCCGACCCCGTCTTTCTCCGAGTCACCCCGCTCCTCTGGTTCCCTTTGTGCCTGGCACTCACTGGGGTGCGCATCCTTGATTTCAGCTGCATTGCTTATTAAGGCAGTTTGGGGAGGACACTGATCTGCAAATGCAGACAAGGAGGAGGTTGTGTCCCAGGGAGACTGGTGTCAGCCTCGGATGAGAGAGGAGAGTAGGTCATGCTCTCCACATCCTTTCCTTCTGTGGTGGACAAGGTGAGCTTGTCAGTCTGTAGAATATGGTCAGGTAAAGAGGGAGAGAGGCAAGGTAGGGGGCTCAGTGGCACGCACCCCATTCATTTGTCACCTGTCAACAATTAAATTCTGTCTTCTTTCTTCTCATGTGCTAAGTTTCAATCTCTTCTGAACCTATCCATGCTGCTCCCTCACACTTGTCCCTTGACAGTTTGTGCCAATCAATCACATTTCATCATTCAGTCTTAAAGAAACAACGGTGCCTGTCAAAGGACGCTTAGCAAGATAAGGGAGAGCCCTCCCACTTACAGAAAAGCTGCTGCTCTATCCTAAAAATGGACAAAAAGTTAATTTTGCCGGAGGTGTTTAGAGAAGACAAACGCAGCCAGGCCGTCTGTGTGGAAGCCCCGCTGCGCTATCGCCTTTGGTCTACAGTCTTTTTGAGAAGCCATAGAAAGCTGCAATCTCACCAGCTTCGGGGACACCATCTCTGAGTCTCCCTTCCCTCTCTTCCCTCTTTGCTCCCTCCCCCTTCTTTCTTTTTCCTTCTCCTCCTCTTCCTTTATTCTTCTGTATGAACATTATCACCATGTAACAATTACTTTTAAATTTAATTTACCATTTATTTCCACTAAAATATAAACTCCCTGAGCTTTCAAAAGCCACATTCCCAGCACTTTAAAAAATGTACTCAGCACACAGTAGGCACTTAATAAATTGTTATTAAATGAATGAATGGATGAATGTTGTTACATTCCATGAAAGCAACTTTAATCTCCAAAGGTCTATAGTTGAGATCGATTTTTCTCTCATAATGATTTGTTGTCATAGTGATATATTTATACTGACATTTCTGATTCTGAGAGTTATAAATACTCATGAGGTTTGCCCTTAAGCTGGGGAAGGATAATTCAGACCTCCCTATTGCATGGTATGCATGCAGGTGAAGAGGAAACCTAAGATTTCTGGATTTATTAGTTAAGCACAGCACTTGAGATCTGACCTTACTTTAATGTATACAGCTGTTACATTCATTCGCCTTAACTTACTTTGTCCCACCACCAGGTATTCTTGCCAGCTGAGTGTGGCGAGCTGGGCAAGCGCACCACTCCACTGACTGATGTCTGCTCGGGAGCCCTTGGGCTTCTCTAGGTCATGTCTTTGTGGAGTCCTTTCCATATCTGTTTCATGCTACTTCATGCTGCTACCGCTCATAAATGTGTGTGTATAATATCTGAAAAACTTTACAGATCCCAGCAGAGTTCCTGTTCTTGAGGAGTACCCCATCATGTGGTAGTGGTAGGGTGCAGAGCTGTTAGGAATCACACACACCCCTTTTGGTACTGGGGATGGAATAGTCTTTGTTTAGGAAAATGAGTTATTATAAGTTTTAATTATATAATAGCAGGCTCTTGTGTGTCTGTTTGGGGGAGAAAGTGCAGAATTCCTTATGAAATGAAGTAGAAACATACAACTTTCCTCTGGCAGCCCAAGACACAGGGTATACGACCCTGGGACTCATCCATGAAGAGAGGTGGTAAAAGGGGAATCCCTGTCACCCTCCCATTTCACATAGCCATCATCTGGTGTCCAGGGAACATAGGAGGGCTGAGGGCTGGCCTCTCAGAGCCATGTAGCTGGTGTTTGAGAATGTTGGATTGTCAGAGTGTCACAAAATCTTGTTGCAGCCAATAGCCTTTTGTTAGTGGGTAGTCAGTCAGAGGCAAAGCGGCTCAGAGGACAGAATGAGCACCAGTCTTGTGCCCCCAGCATCAGCATAGGATGGAGCACATGGCTCTCATCTCCCTTCAGTGAATGTCTAACATGCTAGACTTTTCCAAATGCCAGAGTTAAAGAAAGAATAAAACAGAAAAAAAAAAAAACCCAAAGAACCTTGCCAGCAAGTACCTATATTCCACAACTAGGCAGACATGAGAGGTATTGTTTGCTCTATCAATAACTGAAGTCTATTAACACAGAAGGACAAATCAGAGCTTTATCATCGTGTCATTTCAATTAATGTTGAGGGAAAATGTATTCAAGTGAAAAGGAGGGAAGGAGGTGGATTCCGGAGTTCGCTCACCTTGTCAGCATGGAAAAGTTCTCAGGCAGCACACATTGCCTGAGGCGTTGCAGTGTGCTTATGACCTGATTCACAGCAAGGAAGATTTGGTTAGAAATTCATTCCTATTCTTTCCAGTTTTTCCTGCACTGGAATCCACCATAGTACTTTTGAGAACATTACTTCATCTCTCAATGTGAGAGCTATTGATATCAGATCTTGAAGCTCATTTGCTGCCTCGTCTAAGTGATAAGTGGATGAAAACAAAAAAGAAGACAATTTGAACATTTTGCCTCAGTGTATGGAAATATATGGGTGGTAAAGACAGCAATCCTGTGGACTTGACAGAACCCACAGAACTTTACCCAACCTTAGTGACTCCTATCGCAAAGCTTATCACCACCATTCCAGGCTCTGAATCCATGAGAGTCCAGTGAGACATTACCTTTGACAAGCATCAGCAGCAAGGGGCACATGGACCATTTCTCATGGTTTGGCTTTGGAGAGAAGCAGGACCGGTGGGTGGAGTGGCGCTAGTGTAAGGCATCCTGGCAGCACACCTTCTGTGCTGACATCGCACATGCTGGTCAAGGAATCCAAAGCGACCTTTGCATCAGCAAAGATGATGGGACTCCACACACTCTCAGCCATTCTTTAGACAGGTAAGGCGTTTCTTCAGCTGACTCCACAGCCCATTTCCCAGGACATGAGCAACCAGCCTTCAATCAGATTCAGTTTCTGGGTCTGCTTCTGAGGTGAATTGTCCAGTTTCTACAGGGCTCAGTACCCCTGTGGGTACAATGGAGCTGATAATGACCTCATGGAGGTTGTCACAGACACAGTCGGGAAGTAAGGAGACAGGGATGGAAGGGGAGAATGAAAGGTCCAGTAGGGTGGATAGTCATCAGAACATGCAGGATGCTAGAGGTGGATAGTCATCAGAACATGCAGGATGCTAGAGGTGGATAGTCATCAGAACATACAAGATGCTAGAGGTGGATAGTCATCAGAACATGCAGGATAATAGAGGTGGATAGTCATCAGAACATGCAGGATGCTAGAGGTGGATAGTCATCAGAACATGCAGGATAACAGAGGTGGATAGTCATCAGAACATGCAGGATAATAGAGGTGGATAGTCATCAGAACATGCAGGATGCTAGAGGTGGATAGTCATCAGAACATGCAGGATGCTAGAGGTGGATCATCATCAGACATGCAGGATGCTAGAGGTGGATAGTCATCAGAATATGCAGGATGCTAGAGGTGGATAGTCATCAGAATATGCAGGATACTAGAGGTGGATAGTCATCAGAACATGCAGGATAACAGAGGTGGATAGTCATCAGAACATGCAGGATAACAGAGGTGGATAGTCATCAGAACATGCAGGATGCTAGAGGTGGATAGTCATCAGAACATACAAGATGCTAGAGGTGGATAGTCATCAGAACATGCAGGATAATAGAGGTGGATAGTCATCAGAACATGCAGGATGCTAGAGGTGGATAGTCATCAGAACATGCAGGATAATAGAGGTGGATAGTCATCAGAACATGCAGGATGCTAGAGGGGGAGTCTGGCCCTTGTTAGACGAGATGACAGTGGTACTAACTATTTGGAAGGAGCAGAGAGTCTCCTCCCTACTTTCCCAGTCTCTCTTAGCACACTTGGAGTAAGAGGGTAAATTGGGAGAAACTGGACGTTATCCTAGCCACACTTCAGCAACTGTCTTTTTAATCGCAGCCTTAAAACTTTGGGTGGATAGCCAAACATTTTGTGAAGCTTCAAGAACATAGTTAGAGCAAATGCAACAATTACTTCCTTTCTCTGCCCCATGTTGGGCTGAAACCCACAGCCAGACTGCCTATCTGAGCAAATAGGAATGCACAGATAGGTTAAGAGTGGCTGATCCCATGTAAATTGTACATTCAAGAAAACCACAGTCTTATTGGACTGCTGTTTCCATAGATATCAGTGGTTTTCAGCTGCTAGGAAGTAACCCTGAAGCCGGCAGCAGTAAAAGCCCTCAGATGCCTCGGTAATACTGAGCAGAGCCTGGCTGTTGGCCATCAGTTTCACCTTGGAACTTGTCTTTGAAACCAGAGCCACAGGTTTTCTCTGTATGAACGTCTTCGTCAGTCTTCTCTTACTGTGCTAGTTAATTACAAGTGTTCCCTTCTATGCAGTATCTGAGGGCTCCCCCGGGTGCCCGACTGCCAACCTGAGATGTCAGCACAACAAAATTCTGTGACTCCTGAAAGACAAGGCATAGAAAGGCCTCGTAAGGACTGAGGTCAAGACAATCGCCTGGAGGCGTTGTCTATAACTAACACATCCTAAGACCCTGGATGCCTCTTGGCAGCTTTTTCTTCTCCTCCTCATACTCCTTCCTTCCTTCCTTCCTTCCTTCCTTCCTTCCTTCCTTCCTTCCTTCCTTCCTTCCTTTCTTTCTTTCTTTCTTTCTTTCTTTCTTTCTTTCTTTCTTTCTTTCTTTCTTTCAAGTTTTTCCAGACAGGGTTTCTCTGTGTAGCTTTGGCTGTCCTGAAACTCACTCTGTAAACCAGGTTGACCTCTAATCCACAGAGATCTGCCTGCCTCTGCCTCCCAGGTGCTGGGATTAAAGGTGTGTGCCACCACTGCCTAGTACTTCTTGGCTTCTTAACTTTGCTTGTTTTTTCAGCTCTGGATTTTGGATACTCTGCAGAAGATGAGATGAACAAGGAAGAAGATTCTTCTTGGGGCTCCACACAGGGCTTCCCTGGCTGCCTGGGTCTCTTCCCCTTTCACACCCTGCTTTTTCTGTGGCAAACTTGCATCCAAGAAAGTCAGCTCTTATTTACAGCTGTTCCACTCCCTCTTTCTCATAGGAACATTTCCCCCTTTGTTCAGAGAAACACCCTGAAGTTTTCTTTCTCTTCTCTCAGCTTCCCAAGGCAGGGATTACAGGTGTGCACCACTATACTATGGCTCAGAGGAATCTCCTTCCAAGCACGGAGGCTTGCTGTGCCTGCCTCCTGGTGATGTGATGATTAAACCACCTTCAAGATCTGCAGTGTGACCAAGTCAGGCCACTAGAGAGGCGGCCGAGGCGGCTTATTGGATTGATGACTTGATAGCAAGGTTTCATTTCCTTCCCTAGAAGTAAAAGTTGATATTGTTACTTCATTTTTAATTAGATGTACATTCTGGACCATTTGCTGTGATGTTAACAGCTAATATAAAGAAGATTCATTGGTTTTTCCAATGCAATCAAAAAAAAATCAAAGGAGGAGATCGATATGTGTGCATTGACTGGGGATGCTGTAATGATTGTTGTTATTGCTGCAAATTCCCTCTGGGCAAAGTTGGGCAAGGATAATTCACCTTTGTGGAAAAGCACAACTCAGCGAGACATCATCTCCCAATCTGAGCCATTTCCTGATCTTCACTGACTTCATCTGTCATCCTCCTCCTCTTCCTTCTTCAGAGTCACCTATGCTGAGTTAGGAAAAATACTGTAAAATTTTTAGATATTCCAGTTGGTTGTCCAGTGCCAATGGTCAGTCCTGAAAACATACATACAAGGAACATTTATATATATACAAGTACATATATTCATACAATAATAATTGCTGAAAAAGAGGGTTTGAATTAGAAGAAAAGTGGGGAGAAGTATATGGGAAGATTCGGAAGGAGGAAAAGGAAGGGAGAAATGTCGTTATTAAAAAGCAAAGATACCACCACTATATCCCAGTTTATGCCAAATTAAATTTCCACTGACTTTAAAAATGGGAATGTTTGAATTCTTTTAACTTGCCCTTTGGAAGCTGAAAACCGTAATCTTTGAGGTCAAACAGGTCAATTAATAATAGGAAACAGAGAGTGCAGGAGAAACTTGGAATTGAGTCCATGGCAAATAAGAAAGCAAGAATGGGATCTCCCACGACGTTTGAGTGGATCCAGGTCCTACATTCCAATGTCAGTGTTGAAAACAGCACCCTAAGTACTGATTACCCCTCCCATGTTACAGGGACCAGACTGCCCTGAGGAAATTTAGATAGAAACAGTTCAAGTTTGCTTGCCCCTGTGGTAGTTGCTCTTTCCAGTTAATGCTGTTGCCCTTCACTTGGCCCCAATATCTATTTATCCATGAATTCTGAAGAATGTAAGGATGCTGAGGGTGGACACATTGTATGTTATTGCAGAGTATGCCATCAGGGTTCCCACGAAGGGTAGAATGGTGCTCACTGCCAAAGGCAACCTCCCTGGGTTTAACGCTTGGTCTTTTCGTGTCAGGCTGAGTAGCTCTTGGTACATAAGTCTAGGCATTCTACTGTGTGTCCCACCCTGCAGATTTACTGAAGATTGACAGCTGTGGCCTCCTCTCTCATGGTGCTTATGTTTGAGCATCGCAGCCGGTTGTCACTCGGATATCTGCATAGTCAACTCCTTCATCACAGCGGTGGTGAGTATCCAGGAGCACAGAAAGATCCTGAGAGCTTGGTGCACAGGACAGGTTCTGGCTGGAAGGGATGGCGGGCGACTATGGACTTGGCAGTGAGTCTGCTGTTCACTGTTCTTCCATTGACTTTAATGGATTGCATCCACCTGCTTCCTTTGCTACTTGGCATCCCCTCTGGTTTGGCCAATGACATTCAGGAGGAGAGGGGAGTCTGGAGGAACAGAAATTGAGGTCCAGATTTCATTCTGCAGGGCTGGTATTGGCAGAGGCTGCCTTCCTCCACTGAGAATATGGCTCTCTCAAAGTCCCTGGTTTTAGCGAAGTTCCTTCCGGCTACATTTCAGACCCAGGGTGCTGCAAGTTCCTGGCTATTTTACCATCCTTATTTGGTTTCTTATTTCTTTTAAAATATTTATTATTGTATGAGTTTTTTTTTGCCTGCATGTGCGTCTGTGTACTGCACACATCCCTGATGACCTTGGAGGCCTGAGTTGTCACTAGAGCTCCTTGCATTAGTGACAGGTGGTTGTGAGCTGCCCTGTGGGTGCGAGGAATTGAGCCCAAGTCACTTGGAAGAGTCACTAATTTTAACCGCTGAACCCACTCTCCAGTTCCATTTACTGGGTTTCTTACACCCCCACTCTGGTAGTTTTCTGTAGCGAGATGGTTTATATTTTGTCTCATTTCTGGAGTCTAAATGTCTGAAGTCATGGTGTTAGCAGGATCACGATCCTGGGAAACAGGGAGGAGGCACTTTCTGGCCTCTCCTTGCCTCCAATGCTTTGCTGCTAATCTTCAGATTCATTTCCAGAGTAGAATACAAGTGGCTCTGGTTCCTAACAGGGCCCTTGTTTCACTCAGAAACCCCAAGCACCCAGGTCCCGCTGCACGTATTCCTACCTGGTCTTTGAACTTCACCAGACCCTCCCATTCAGCTCTGTTCCCAGAAGCCTCAGGTTTTTCTAGCCACATCTCCAAAATCTTCCCCATTCTTCCTGGAAGCCAGTTTCAAAGGCTTGTGAATCACACGGACAAGATAAACAGCGGTGGACAATGGCTCCACATTGTGGTGCCAATCTCTGTATTGGTTGATTGTCTTATTGTTCAGACCAAAAACCAAACCAAGCCAAACCAAAATAAACATCTTACAAGAAGCATCAAGGGAAAGGAGGATTTATTTCGTCTTGCAGTGCGAGGGAGCAGCTCCTCATGGTGGGAGGCATGGCAGCAGAAACTCGCTCATATTTGGGTGGGTGCTGGGCATACAGGGTGGTTTTGGAAAGAGTGCTCAGTTGGCTTTTTCAGTGAGGGATCTTAACCCATGTGGTGGTACCACCCACATTCAGAGTAAATTTTCCTTTTTCAGTTATACCTCTTTGAAAATGCCTTTGATACACTCAGACATGTGTCTTCTAGGTGACTTTAAACAATGTCACGTTGTCAGTAGAGATCAGCCATCTCATTGGGCCTTCAGGCTGTGGTTCTGAAAGTCAGGCCATCATATCATAGGACCTGCCATCCCCTCCTGCCATTGTAGGCAGAGAATGGGTAAAGAGGAACTGCTGACCCTTATGTGTAACCTGTCGTGGGTTTGTCTTGTTTCTCTATTAGTGTCAGATGGGCCGTGATGGCTGTAAACATGTGGTTAACATGTGATTTTCAGAGCCAGCGTGCTTCCTCTGAGGACCAGACCAATCAACCGAAGGATGAGAATATGTTGGGGGAAGACATCATCTTGCCTTCTTTCAGAATAGGAAAACTCTAATCTCCTTTCAGTCCTCTCTTCTCTGTAATCTCAGGCAGAGCCTTAGTACCTGTTGTTCAAGTGAATTCCTTGAACTCTTCGCCAACTTTCATTAAGTTTAACTTTGTTTTTAATGACGGTTTTAATATACATGTATTTATGGTATACTAGGTGATGTTTGGAACATGTTTACATTGTGTTATTTTTAAATCGGGTTATATACATCCCCTGGAACACTTATTATTTGATATAGTGCAAACACTGAGACTCCTTTCTGCTGTTTTGCAATATGCAGCAGGTAGTTGCTATCCACAGCTACCCACTGTGCAGCTGAAAACCTTACTTCCGTCTAACCATGATTGGAGCCAGTTAATCAGCCTTTCTCCATCTCTTCCTCTTCCCATTCTCACCTGCCTCGGATAACCACCGACTTCAATAAGATCAACTTTTGAGTTTCTTCAGGAGTGGGATCATGGCGTGCTTGTCTTCTGTGTCTGGTACGGCTGGCTTCATTTAATAATTTGCGTAGACTGCCGAGGAGTCGGCTGACTGACCTCGGTTCACACAAGCCTCAGACTCGCCTGGAAGTGGTCCTGGAGCTTTCCTCACTGCCTGTCCCAGTTTCCAAGCCAAAGTTGTGCTGTTGTGGAAACACTGAATTGAGATTCACAGCACCTGGGTCTGAAACTGACTCATCTCTTACTCCAGGCTTCAGTTTACAGGACAATTAAATAGGAACGATTCTCTTCTGCACAGGTGTTGGCAGTCATTAAATTGCAGATGTGATCAACAGTTTGATCTGTGTTAGGGACTAGCTGCTCAACGAGAAGGACCAGGCTGAAGTCTGTGACCCAGAAGCAGAGCAGTAGCACTGAGGGTAGGATGACACAGAAATAATGAGCCTTCTTCACCTTGGTGACAACAACAATCTCTGGGAAGACTTGGCTGACTAAATCCCCATCAAGAAGGGAAAGGTGAAGAATCTGCATTGCAACTATTTACTTCTTCTAAAAGAAACAAATGTATCTAGCCTTTATCAGTCAGAAAAACTATCCGCTTGATTCCTGAAAGAAAAAACACAGTAAAAGGAGATAGAGAAATTGAGAAACAATACTCTCTTTCTTAGTGCTGCTGGGAGAGAATTGCCATCAGTTATCTTGCTCAGCTGTGGACCTGGTGTGCAACAGTATCTGGTGTGGGAGGTCCTTCTGTCTATGTGGTACTTTTATTGGTTAATGAATAAAGCAGAAGATGTGGCTCAGATTAGAGGTAGATTTTCTAAGTTCAAATGATCTGGTTTAAGGGTGTGTCTTCCCAACTCAAGATCCAGATTAAAGGCATGTCTTTTCCCACTTCAAGCGGTCTGGATTCAAGGCATGTCTTTCTACCTCAAAGATCCAGATTAGAAGTGGATCTTCCTACTTTGAATTAAGCAAAAATCCCTCACAGATGTGCTCTCCATATGTGGATCTTAGTTAATTCCAGATGTAGTCAAGTTGATAACCAAGAATAGTCATCACACAAATGAAGAGACAATAGCCTGAGTCAGCAGGTATTCTGTTCCCAGAAATAACCTCACTGGCTGTACAGTCTGGGTCTTTTTCTGTCTGCTGCAAACTGAGCATCTCCTTCATAGAATAAGGCTGAATTGGTTAGAGGAGATGTTGATGTTCAGTTTCCGCCTGCTGTTAATGCTTCTTTGGCCTCTATTTGTGGGTACTTCTTTAATATTTTACTGCAATTTATCTATTTATTTTAGATTTATTATTTATACACCAAGGCAGATGTTTCCTTGGGAGAGAAATAAATTATGCCAAAATGCCAATTATCTATCAGACAAAAATCCATAGCTGTAGCACGGACCTTAACAGAGAATGTTATAGCATTAGATTTGTTTTTAGCAGCAGCTAAGTGCTTACTGTACTATTCTGCCCATATCAAGTGCCCTATAAATGTTGTTAAGAACTAAGGAAAATACAAAACCAAATAAATGTAATGAAAGATGAATCAGCAGAACAGACGTGGAGATTAAAGGAGGAAAATCAAACCTAAAATACAAGAAGACTTAGTGGAGTGCTGTAGAATTATCCTCCAAAGGACAGAGTAGAGCAAACTAGATATGAAAGGGACTAGGGCAGCTTGGTCAACAATAGGGAAGTGGAGGGAAAATGATGAGGCAGTCAGCACAAACCATCCATGATTTGACACCACACTGGGATACCTGGGAATCTTAGGAGTTACTAAAGCCTGGGTGTTACCTCCCTGGAGTCTCCTTAGTCAGTCTGGGGCAGGTTCTGGGAATCAAGATCTTAAAAAATTCCTTCCAGAGGCTGGGGAGATGGCTCTGTGATTAAGAGCATTTCCTGTTCTCCCAAAGGACCTCTGTTCAGTTGTCAGTACCCACCTGGGGTGGTTCACAATCACCTGAATCTGCAGCTCCAGGGGATCCGACGCCCTCTTCTGGCCTCAGTGAGCACTGCCCATGATTAGTATATCCTCTCTCTCAAAAATAAATCTTAAAAATAGTTTCCCAGGATGCGCCCATGAAATATAAACAATAAGCAATATGGTTACCTAAACAAGACCTGCATAATGACAATACCAGTTGATGTGCCAATGTGCATGAGGAAAATTTCACAAAGTCCCACCCCTAGATGAAGAGATACAACCAACCAATTAATAGGGGTTGAGGGAGGGAAAATCAGCTTTCTCCAGAGACAAGCTCTCACACAGGTTATCCAGTCCTGTGTTCAAACCTAAACACATATACAAATGAGCGACACTAAATGTATTCTACATATATATCTACGTGCGTGCGTGCGTGCGTGCTTGCGTGCGTGTGTGTGTGTGTGTGTGTGTGTGTGTGTGTGTGTGTTATGGAGTTCCTGATCCTGGGGAAAAGACCACAGGCTCAATTCAATTATAATTGAAAGATTTATTAATTATGCCAGCAGGACAACACTCTCTGAGCCAAACTTGAATTGCCACGAGAAGAGGGCTGAGGGAGGACTTTTTTAAGGTGAAACACACAAGAAGACCTTGAGTATCTGCACAAGCAAGCCAAGAGCTGTTCTGTTTGTAATTCCTGACTTTTAGCAGACCCCAGTTATCCAAGGAGATTTGCATAAAGAGTGATGTGTTTGGTTCTTGAGGTAAACATTTCCTTCAAGAGACTGGCAGATTACTTTCTGCTTTCCGGCATTTTCTAATTTCATAGAGAAGATTTTATGTCATAGGATGTCAATTTTATGCCGTTTGGATAGAATGTGAAGTTCTTTTTGTTTATTTAATATTTTTTCATTTTACATAACAACCTCAGTTCCCTCTCTCACACCCCCACCTCTCCTCATCCTACCCCCCAATCCACTCCTTAGAGGGGGCAAGGTCTCCCTTGGGGTGTCAGCAAAATCTAACATACCAAGTTGAGGCAGGGCCAGACCCTCCCCACTGCATCAAGGCTGAGCCAGGTATCCCATCATAGGGAATGAGCTCCAAAAGCCAGTTCATGAACCTGGGATAAGTCCTGGTCCCACTGCCAGCCCCCTCCCTAACAGAACAAGCCACATAACTGCCACTCACATTCAGTGACAGGGGAGGGGCCAGGTCTTGGCTTCACCTGGTATGTCAAATTTTGTTGATACCCCAAGGAAGGCCTTGCCCTCTCTAAGGAGTGGACGGAGGCTGGGATGAGAGAAGTGGGATGGGGGGAGCAAGAGAAGGGGAGGGAGAGGGAACTGGGGTTGGTATGTAAAATGAAAAAAATTAAACAAAAAGAACTTCACTTTCTATCCAAGTGGCATAGAATGTGCCCTAGTTCCGTCCTACCTGCGCAGGTCCCCCAACTGTCAGTTCATAGTCCGTAAGCTCCCACTAGCTTGGGTCCGCTGTCACTGTGGTTCATGTTCTTGACTCCCCTGGTTCTTATGATCCCTCCTCCCTCTCTTCAACTGAACTCCAGGAGCTCAGCCCAGTGCTTGGCTGTGGATCACTGCATCTGCTTCCATCAGTCACTGGATGTAGGTTCTATGATGATAGTTAGGGTAGTCAGGAAGTTTTTCTTTTTAATAAACTATTCATTCTATATGTGTGGGTGTTTTGCCCATAGAAATGTCTGTGCACCATGTGCATGCAGTGCCCATGGAAGCACAAAGAGGGTATTGGATCCCTTTGAACTGGAGCTACAGACACCAACTGCCGTGTGGATGCTCAGAGTCAAACTTGGGTCCTCTGGAAGAGCGGCCAGTGCTCTTAGCAGCTGAGCCACTTGTTGAGCCTGGAATGAGGAGTTCTTTCTGCTTCTAGAAACCTTCTTTGTTTTCCCTGCTTTCTGGAGGCCTGAGGAGCCTGGGGAACTTCAGACAGAACCCAGAGTAACAACACTAGAGGCTCTCATGCTGCTGGTAGATGAAACAAGTTTTTATTGATTGAAGGCCAGTTACCATGACTAAACAAAGCATGTGATTTTTTACTTCTGTCCAATAATATCCCAAAAGAGAGGTCAAAGCTGGAAAAACTTGATTTAGATGCATGGGGCTACTGCTTTCTAGAGAACCTAACAGGCCCTTCCTCTATGAAGTGTTCTTTGCATCTGAGGAAAAGCTCACAGCTCAAGGTTGGGAAGTCAAGGCATCAGAACCTTGAAGCAGCTGGTCACATCCTATCCATGAACAGGAAGCAGAGATGATGAAAGCCTGTGTCATGCTGCTCAGTTCCCTTTCTCCATTTTATACAGTCTGGGCTCTCCTGCCCAGGGAATGGTGCCACCCATGGTGGATGGTTCTTCCCACTTTAATGAATACAATCACGATAAATCCCCCATCAGTACACCCAGAGGCCCTACTCCCAGGTGACACTAGATTCTGCAAGTTGACAATCCGCACCAACCACCATGCTTGCTTTCTCCCTCCTCTGGTGGCGAGATGAATAAAAGGAGAAGGTGGCCACTTTAGGAAGCTTGTGTTCTGTAACTAGAACTGTACACCTGTGGAACTGAGACCGAGCTGTACAGATCCTTCACCTCTAGTCATCATGTTGAGCACAGGTTGATGACACCGCTGTGCTCCCTCAGAGCCCTGGGGAAACGCTCCACTTCATCTTCCTTCAGGAAGCAAGTAGCAACTCTTTATTTTTCAATCCACGGGAAAGTAGGAAGGTGTAGGAGCCTCTGTGGGAACGCCACCCTTCCCACTTGCCACAAATGGGAGAGAATGGGGTGACCCAGCCTTCTGGGTAGTGCTTCAGATGGCAGACTGGGAAGGCAGATGGAAAAGGACTTGTCCTCTCGTCCTTGGACCAGGTGTTGGGGGTTCTGACCCTTCGTGCCAGTGGTTTCCACAGCCACCAACAAACATTTGTGTCGCTTATGGTTCCACAGCATGCCCAGATCTTGGGCTCTGTCTGAGCTAAATATACCTAGTAGTTTTCAATTAGTTTTATTACAGATTGGAAGGAAAAAAGGAGTGAGGCTGAAAGAACGGCAAGATGGAGTTAGAGCTAACTGAGGAAATACAGGGAGAAAAGCACGAAATCCCTGGGGGGACTTTTGTGAAGACAGACATGTCGTAAAATAAAACAGAGCCTCTGAGGGTAGCCTTGGGACTAGTTGAAGAGAATTTCAAAACCGAGTAAGCGGGGAAAGTTGGTATTCAAGTGGCAACTTGGACTACAACAGCTTAGATCATTACCACCCTGTGTCCTTGTCATGTCTCAAAAGCTTCAAGCACTCCGCATGAGCCACTGTCCCACTGTCATGGCCTGTGCACCCCAGGTGCTCTGATAGGGTCTGTGGGATTTGTAGGGAATTTTGATGGTAGGTAGAGACAGGTTCGGGGGCAATGACAGGTGTATATAACCTGTAACGTTCAGCACAATTAGAGATGCCATGACAAAGAGTGGTTGTTTTCCAGCTACCACGGCACTGCTGTGCTGGCCCCTAGTTAGAATGCATGTGCTGCTATATGCATCATGCATACGACAAGTTAGAGGGCTCTTAACATCGAGCTGTGTAATGAATGCTCAATATGAGTGAATGGAGATTAGCGAATGGGAATACAAGCTATCCTGTTGGCAGGGCTCTAATTGCAAAGTAATCTGAGAGTCAGTGTGCGTACTTGACCGAGAAGTGACTCTGGGAACTTGGGAAGCTACCAGAAGAGGGCAAAGGAAATACCTCAAGATTGCCTTTGCATGGTGGACAACCTCGGCATCCAACAAACTGAAACAACACCGGGAGGAAACTCAGAATCCGTGACAAAGAGCACAGCGACCGTCTCCCCAGTGGCAGTGTCCAGGCTGAAATGGGAAGCCGGGGTGCACAGGTGATGATCCATGCCAAAGAGATGGACCAGAAGAGCCCAGGGGTACAGGACTTTAAAAACTCAGATGACAGTGGTTTCTTTCAGAATACCTTATTTTAAAAAGTGTCGACTCAGTTTCCAGAACGGTGACCCAGAGAATCACAGCTGTAGAACGCCACTGTTACTGTTGCCTTGATTCACAAATTACTGTGTCCGAGCTGACCTGCTGAATAGCTGGGGACTCTGCTGGGCCCATCACAACACCATTGTTGGCCCGGAGGACTCCTCATTAGTAATAAATATTATATCACAAACTGTTTATCTAGGCTAGGTACAGAAGGGACATAAGTGGAAAAGAAAATAAAATTCAAAATGCTATTGCAGCCGAGAAATGTTTATTTTTGCAATAGAGATACAACTAGGTAAATGTCCTCTATGCTAATAGATATTAAACCCTGAGTTCCAAATACATAGAAGCTTAAGACAATCCTTCTATATGGCAACCAAGGTGAAAAAAATTAGCCAATAACACATAGCTATTCAAAGGCAAACATGAACCAGGGACTTCTCAGCTAGCAATCAGAGACCTCCAGTCATATGGAGGGATCAAGTGTAAAGATGTCCTTAGTTTGTATCTGGACAACCCAGCTGAACTTGGGCTTTTGGGGCATCTGAGAACTAACTGGCTGTGATTGGTACAAGAGGATGTGGGAGGATGGGATCAGAATTCAGAAAAAGTGAGGTTGCCATGTGTGGTGACGTTGGAGTAGAGAGTAGATGTGAGTAGACTGTGGCGAGGAGTGGGTCATCTCTGTTGCTCCATTCCAGCTCAGCAGCTGGGGTGCAGGAGAGTAGGTGGGTCATCTCTGTTGCTCCACGCCAGCTCAGCAGCTGGGGTGCAGGAGAGTAGGTGGGTCATCTCTTGTTCTACGTCAGCTCAGCAGCTGGGGTGCAGTAGAGTAGGTGGGTCATCTCTTGTTCTACGTCAGCTCAGCAGCTGGGGTGCAGGAGAGTAGGTGGGTCATCTCTGTTGTCCCACGTCAGCTCAGCAGCTGGGGTGCAGGAGAGTAGGTGGGTCATCTCTTGTTCTACGTCAGCTCAGCAGCTGGGGTGCAGGAGAGTAGGTGGGTCATCTCTTGTTCTACGTCAGCTCAGCAGCTGGGGTACAGGAGAGAAGGTGGTCATCTCTGTTGCTCCATGCCAGCTCAACAGCTGGGGTGCAGGAGAGTAGATGGTTCAGGAAAGCCATGCAACCCTTTCCATACCCACAAAGGATGATGTTAGCTCAATTTAGCGTTTTAAAGTCAAGCATTCGCATGCCAGTGTGCTGTCTCATTTGATACTGCTCATTTAGAAACACACGAGAATGTGGCATTATTTCTTTAAATAAAACATTCTCATTTGTGTTGCCTGTGTCTCGGTGATCCCTAAGGCAGAAGTTCAGTTCAGACAGTGAACTCAATATTTATATTTTAAGCACTTACTAATAATGCACTATGGAAACTGAAGATGAAAGACCAAGGCGTCCTGCCCTATGGGGTTTATAAATTGGGGGCGGGTAGGTGAAGGAAATAGCTAAACAATCACGGCATGAGAGAAAATACGTGAAATAAGCCAAGACAGACAGGTACTTAGGTGGTGCTGTTGAGGGCAAATGCTATCCTTAGAAGAGAGTTTTACATTGGAAATATAAGTTCATGAGCCATGAGCACATCTGTGAAATTTAATGCTGTGAGAATGAATGGGATCACTCAGGAAGAGACAGAGTAGGGGGCCCAGCAGGAGCCCTGGGACTCTAGACCTCCAGAGAGGAGTAAAAGCCACCGAAGGGAACTGACAACGAGGGGCCTATGATGGAATGATCTGCAAAGTGCGGCATCTCAGAAGCTAAGCCCGGGAAGCATTTCCAGGAGGAACAGATGTCCCACAGCTGTGAAGTGGTGTGACAGCCAGGTACGAGTCATGTGTTGGCCTTAGGCCAGTTTTATTTTATTTTAAACAAAGCCATGTCTGCCTTGCTCACGTTATATACCCAATGCTGGGCACAGCATTTGGCACAGTACAGATTGCAGGATACAACTGTTACAAAGAACAGAGAAATACGAACTAGTTTCAGGTATTTATAATTTATCCAATAGCATTTGCAGGTTCATGATATGGAGCTGAATCTCGGCAAAGACAGGTACTTCCTTTAGAGGGCTGTATAGACCTGTTGGCCTTGTGCATAACCCATTTCACTTTCCCAGCCGTTGCTCCTTGCTCTGTCACTAAGGCTGTGTTTGGAGGACAGGAATTCAGCTTTGACTGTTTTACAGCTCAGTGTGTGACCCAGCATCAGGAGCATTGTGCTGGCTCAGTGCATGTTTGAGGGATGAGGCTCTGACTCTCTATAATCACAGGCTTGTGCATTTTAATAATACGGCTTCTGAAAATAGCCACGTGGAGAAAAATAACCAAAAGGCTATGTTTATTCCAGTTAGGGATCACTGAGAAAAATAACAATCATATTAGACTCCTGTGGTTTCCACAGAGCCCCTGGACTTCCTGGGAAGGCCTTATTTACCTGCAGCACAGAGGCATCTTAGACCTATGGAGACCATGTGCCCTGCTGTTGTCCTATGTGCCTCAGAATGTGCTCTTAAGGGTCACACAGTGGGTAGAAATCAGTAGCCTCTGAAAACCTCTAGATTCCATCTCAGGGTCTCTAAGATCAATCAAAACAGGGCCTTACTGCATCCCAGAGTCTACAATGAAGGCCAAATTCTGAAAGACGAATCCACTTTTTATACAGATACATTTATGTAATTTTCAGGTCCAATGAAAAGCAAAATCAAATTTGGTCCTTATTCTCTTGGAACTTACAATCTAGAGAAAATAGACACAATGAAATTAATGGAATGCCATCCTAGGTTACAATATGAAAGCATTAGGGAGGAAACAGTCTGAATTTGCCATTGACCTCAAGATGCCCCTGAGAAGCAAGAGTCAGACAAGGAGAAGAAGAAATCCCTGGGGTGGGATAGCACATGCCCAGACCCTCTAGCAACATCAGGAAGACATATTAGACTGAAGCACAGTAAAGGAGAGCAGAGCTGCACAGGGAGGCGAAGGGGTCAGACTGCGCAGTCTTAGGGACTTTGAAGGCTTCAGCTCTTCCTGTAAGGAATGAGAAGTTGCAGGAGAAATTCTAATGAGGGACATGACACGCTCATATTTGCATTGATAAGCTCACTCTGGTACTAGAGGCTGGATGGTTTATTCGACAGCTCACTCTGGTACTAGAGGCTGGATAGTTTATTCGACAGCTCACTCTGGTAATAGAGGCTGGATGGTTTATTCGACAGCTCACTCTGGTACTAGAGGCTGGATAGTTTATTCAACAGGTCATAGGCTGCCTAAACACGAGCTGAGCAAGGGTGACGTTAACAGACGTGCCAAAGTGACTGGGAGAACGCCCACAAGAACTACAGCTAACTAGGGAATTCTGAGAATGAGAGAAATAGTCTTCCCTAGGGAAGAGCACACCAATTTGTTACCCAATCCTAAATGATCAGCTCTGACAACACTCACTCACACAAGAAACATTAGTCAGATGCAGCAGGTTTTATTTAGGAATGTATTCATGTACCTACACATACATATATGGGTGTAACAGCGATTAATGAACAAAGAGGCCATAAATTTGAAAGAGAACGAGGAGAATATGGGAGGGTTTAGAGGGGAGAAAGGGAAGGTGAAAATGATGTCATTATATTATAGTCTCAACAATAAAAATAACTAAACAACAACAAGAAAACTCAATTTATTTTGATCATATTTTCCCTTTCCTTGACCTCCTAGAGAAATTTTAGTTTTTTTTTTTTTTTTGAAAATAGATTCATATTTTTATTCTTTTTTTTTTATGTTCTAGTCACTGTATTTTTTTTCCCATACATTGTTTTGTTTTATTTTTTCCATTCAAGAACATAATTAAAGATAAAAAAATTTTTTTTCCTTTCTTCCCCTTCTCCCGGTCCCCTCCCACTACCCCCCACCCCTCCTCCCTCCCCCTTTTTCCTTGAAAGAGGGCATGGTGCCCTGCCCTGTTGGA